>JALIZH010022086.1:0-37908 GCA_030522465.1 Rhipicephalus appendiculatus | reverse complement strand
GTAAATAACTGATCACTTCATACGCATTATCTCTTCATAGAAACATTGCATAACACTCCGTCTAAAGGCACAGTAAATTTCACTCTGTTATGTTGAACGGTTTCGCCGTACTCGCAGTAGAACGAAGGCTTGTACAGCGAAAACGTGTTTTGTTGCTCACGCTATGTTCATTTCTGTTAGATAACAATTCGGACCAGGCAATAATAGCCGGTGTCATTTGAAAGCGGAGATTTTAGGCTTTCCAAATTTGCAGAATTATAATTTATACATATAGCGCAGCGAGAGCACAGTGCGTCATCAAACAATGCCTAAAATGCGGAGTGGTTGCCGCCGGAGTGGGATGAAGAAAATTCATTTCGCAAGTGCGTTTTCAAATTGGTCTGCCCGTTTCCCTAATGATATTTCGGCATGATTATTGTCTTAAAAAATTCGCGTACAAAAATTTTAGGGGAAGACGTTATTGGGAATACCGGTCCACTGGTGCAATTCGACAGAAAATCGCGGTTAAGAATTGTTTCTAGCCAAAGAGGCCATGAATTGACACTTAGCCATGACTGTTGATGCATTATTATCCTTTTATACACTTATTCCTTCGGTGCACCGCATTATCTTCTTTAAAGGAGCTGCAGCGCCAAAAACGCCGGCAGATCTCACGCACTGTGGGAATCGACGTGTAATGCGAAGCAGCCAGCAAGGAGCAAATCATGCTCTACATAATATGCATCTCTTGATTTACATGTTAGCACCTGTCATTTATGTTCGTCATACAGTCACGTCACGCAATACCAATTTTGGTGTATATCAGGAAAGCGAACTGGACGCAAGCGCACCATGAGGGTGGTAAATGGCGTTGTAGATGACATGCATGCTAAGATTTTCATGTAAACCACCTGCCACTTATGTTCGTTATACAGTCACGTCCGCAATACCAATTCTGGTGTACATCAAGGTAGCGAAACGGCCGCGAGCGTGCCATGAGCGTGGCATGCAAGTCCTGTTGCACATGACATGTCATGATTTCCATATTAAAACTTGTCAGTTATGTTCTTCATACAATCACGTCACGCAATACTAAATTTGGTGTATATCAAGCGAACGAAACGGCCGCGAGAGTGCCATGAGCATGGGATGCAAGTGATGTCGCACATGACATGTCATGATTTCCCTATTACCACTTTTCATTTATGTTCGTTATACAGCCACGTCACGCAATACCAAATTTCGTGTATATCCAGCTAGCCAAACGGCCACGAGATTGCCATGAGCGTGGAATGCAAGTCATGTTGCCATGACTTGTCATGATTTCCATATTACCATTTGTCATTTACGCTTGTCATACAGTCACTTCACTCATTACAAAATTTGGTGTATATCAAGCTAACGAAACGGCCACGAGCGCGCCATGAGCGTGGCATGCAAGTCATGTCGCACATGACATCTCATGATTTCCATATTACGACTTGGCATTTATGTTGGTCATACAGTCACGTCACGCAATACCAAATTTGGTGTATATCAAGGTAGCGAAACGGCCGTCAGCGCACCATGAGCGTGGCATGTAAATCATGTTGTACATGACATACACGTCATTATTTGCATATACTACCTGTCATTTATGTTGGTTATGCAGAAATGTCTCATCGTACCAATTTTTGGATATAGGGTAAGGCGGGGTAAAATGAGACACGGGGAAAAACGCGACATTTTGGCTTTGCCGACCTCTATAGCAAATACAGAAAGCACTTTTCTTTGTTTCTATATTTCAGCGAGAGGTGCTGGTAGTTGTCCACCTTTTTATGTGTAAAAGTTGATGATTGCTCACAGCGTTCGCGTGGGAAAAATTACGCGGCTGGTGTCAGTGTGTTCGTGACCCGTCAAAAAGGGGCGAAATTCTTCTCGGCCAAATTTTCGGATCCGTGCATGAAGCTACTCTGGCGTCAGTACAACAACGTAAATATTTATATTGTTACTATATACTACTGGCTACATACCACCAAAATTTCAGTTCACTTGGTGCGCGGGGCCAAAGCGGAAATTTTTTTGAATTTTGGCATGTGAGGGGGGGGCAAAACGCGACAAAAAGGCATTGAATTGCCTTAGAGAGTGTCTCATTAAGTGAACCATTTACTTACACGCATTATATATTATATTTTATTGTTTAGGAAGGTTCGGACGCACAAGAGAATATCATATAAAGCTTCCTGGGAGGAAAACGACGTGAAAAAGCACGACTGCTGTTCAGGACACCCACTCCATTCGTGCTGCATCGAGATTTTTCCGCGTTCCCAAAGATGCTCTCAAAAAAGGCGAACGCAAATTTGGAAGATTCTCCAAGTCAAGCCGTTTACAAACAGGTCTCGCCATCGAGTTTTCCTTCAATACCAAATTTGTGCTAGAAAATTTGAATCTAGCACAGTTTTAAATTCATCGCACTCACGAAGCCCAGCTGACGAAGCTGAAAGCCACGAAACGCCCGTGCAGTTCTGCACCAAAACGGCAAAAGGAGGCGAAGAAGATGCGTCAGGTTATATCTAGCGTCCAATCGTTGAATAATCCAATGAAGTGCAAGCTTTCAACAAAATACAACAATAGCGCAACGAAAGACTGGTGGTGCTTGATCTGCAAGGAGTTTTGGAGCAAAACAGCACCGGATTCTGCCTGCATTCAATGCGTGGAGCGCAAGGACTGGGGTCATGAAGGCTGCGTGATGGCCCACGGAAATTAATTTCAAGTGTTTCTATTGCAAAAGCTGAAGGAGGAGGAATGAACTTTATTAATAAAAAAAAAAACCAGCAAGTTTAGGCGGCCGGGCCTAGGCCTCCCATGAGGGGACGTCAAGGGCTTGCCTCGACGCCGCCTCACGGGCGTGCTTTTTAACTTTTTAACAGTGGCAACTTTTTAACAGTGGCAACATTTAACTTTTTTAACAGTGGCAACATGGTCATATTTATGTAGCACATACCTTGTACCCGAAGGAAAGTTTCTGGATTGTCGTTTAAGGGTAAAGAGTTCAATAAAAAATAATATTCACTATTTTCAAATTTTTGTCTCATTTTGCCCCACCTTACCCTATCAAGTTAAGAAAACGTCCTCAGGAGCACTACGGCCATGGCGTGTAAATCACACTTTTCATGACAAGTTATTTATCATTTTCATCATATGACCAGCCGTTCATGTTCGTCATACAGTCGCGTTATGCCATAGCAATTTTGGTATAAATCCCATTAACGATACGGCCAGGAGAGCACAAAGTCGTAGGCGGCTAGATAGATAGATAGATAGATAGATAGATAGATAGATAGATAGATAGATAGATAGATAGATAGATAAATAGATAAATAGATAGATAGATAGATAGATAGATAGATAGATAGATAGATAGATAGATAGATAGATAGATAGATAGATAGATAGATAGATAGATAGATAGATAGATAGATACGCTCAAAGTCGCCGAAGGTCGCTAAGAAATCATTCGCATTTAAAAGCCGACTGCTCGGGCTGCACAACCGTCACTGGCCACCCCTTATATATAGGCACTGGATCTTGACCTGCAAGGTAGTGCCGGTGGGAGATTTCTCCTGCGCGTTGTCGAACGATAAAAATTCGCAGCGTGCGCGTTAACTAAAGCCGGACTGCGGGTCTCTGTGTCCAATCGGAGTCTTCTGTCTCTCATTGCCCATTAGCAGCGATTGGCATGTTCCAGTAGGAAACACCGGTCTATCACTGCGTGCTTTGCGCCTCCTCAAGTTTCTCTCCTGCGCAAAGCCGCGATGAGCGCGAGCGTCAACGCCGCCGCCAGTCTAAGCGTTAGCGCCCGCTGCTTCGCATCTACACATGGTTCCCTTCAGGGGGAGATGGTATAATTTTTTATTACTGGGATACAAATACATTTTGAAAATGTATCTCGATAAAGAAATACAGACACTCTCAAGTATCTCTAAGGTACTATCGCGATACTATTGCAATGTGGTACTGCCCAGCCCTGAGTGCGGCCATGGCAAAGCTTGGAGCGAGCGTTTCCGACGACTCCAAATTCATCATACGCAAACATCTTGCGTGTCCACGTTATATTTCGCAAATAGAGTGAAAAAATGAACATGAAAAAGAGAGTTGAAAAAAAATGGGCGAAAGAACGAGTACAGAGAGAGAAAGAAAGAGAGAAAGAAAATGGGAACAAGGAGAGAAAAATATAGAATGCGAGAGTACTACAGAGAGAGAGAGAGGAAAGGAGAAGAAAGAGGGAATGAGTTTGTTTAAAAGGAATCAGCTTAGGCAACAAAGGTTACCGCGCTGACATATGAAATACAGAATACTTACGCCATAGCGAGATATTTAAACCACAGCATATATAATGTTTCAGTGGGTACCAAGTCACTGCGAAATCATAGGAAACGACACAGCTGATCGCATGGCACATTCAGCGCATCAGGAGAATAATATATCTCTGCTACCTCTACCGATGAGTGATGCGCAATGTATACTAAATAAGTCTTGCTTTCAATTGTCCAAGAAAACGTGGTTCGAAAATGGTGCACAGAACTCTCAGTTATATAGCATTGATCCCGGCGTAGAACTTAATATTCCGTTTAACGTTAGCCTATATGTTGAAACAGTCATTCATAGGCTTCGGCTTCGCACGGCCTACACGAAGACATTCCTGTATATAATAAGAAAATTTGAAAGTGCTAGCTGCTCATGTGGAGAAGCTGAAGAAGATGTAGTGCACCTTCTTCTACGCTGTAAAAATTATGATGGTCCTCGAAAGAAACTTTTACAAAAACTAAATTGTTTAGATAAACGGCCCCCATCAGTAGCAAAAATCTTGGGCCCATGGCCAAGAGGAAACTTTCAAAACACTGTTGCGCGCGCAGTAGTTCAATTTTTGGAGGAATCAAAACTATCACAAACGTACTAGATCAGGCAAAAACAAAAATTTTGTTCGCGTTATTGTTAACCCGTATGCTTCGCTACAATATTCTTGGGTTATCATTTTGGCAGAGAATTCTTCGTGAAAAAATAATTATGGTGTGGACATTTGGACTTCCGTGAATATGCCCGTAAAGCCTTCGTGGCTGTCACCACGAAGGCTTTACGGGCAGCCGGATCACTAGAATAGAAATGCAAATACCTGGTGGTGTGCGCTGCTTTTCTGCGCACCGAGAAGGTCATGCGCTTGACTTGTCGCTGCACTAAAACATCCAGAAAGAGGAGCGTCCCACTTTGCCCTCGTTTCGCCATGAACTGCAGCCCTTTGTCGACGTAGTTCAGATGGGTCAGGAAACTGCCCAACGCCGACTTGTTCATGATGCAGAAGCAAGCATCCACGTACCTCAAAATACTTTGGGCCTAGCAATGACGCAACGCAGTGCCACGACTTCAATGTGCTCCATTGTGAGGTTTGTAGTTGTAAAGTAGATCACCGCAGCCATAGCGTTCCCGCTGGCTTCTTGTAGAAGTCCTCGTCAACACTGAAGTATGTTCCTTTGAGGCAATACCCAAGTTAGCAGGATGGTTAATCCATGTTCAGGCTATTTCTCTTGACCCATTCGCCACTACTAAATGCCGCCAATGCCATCGGCACCGTAAGCGTAATAGGCATACTTTAGAACAGAGAAACGACATCGAATGATAAGAAGGTGTAGGGGCCTGGACCAGCAACCTCCCAGAACTACTCAGAGAGAAGGCCGAGACACTGAGAAACCCGTCTTTATGCCTCAAAGGCATGTTAGTGACTGATTGCCCGCGGCACCTGAGTGCGAGCCGCGAGCATTCGTGTCTCCATCGTTCTTCTTCAACTTGTTTAACACTAAAGTGTTTTATGCCGGGGTGCACCACGGCACCTCTGGCGTATTTCCGTCACGGAATATGAAGTTGTAAAATATAAACTAGCAGATTGAGATCAAAGAAAAAAGCTAGAGGAAAAAGGTCCGTCACTGGGCGTCGGACTTACTACCTCTCGACCCGCAGCGCACGGAGCGAAACCACTCGGTCACGAGAGCCTACGTTCCTCAGCTTGCTAATGGCGAGCTATTTATATACACCATATACCGTTGGTGGTCCTCAGAGTTCGTCGACTTCAGCGCGTTTTTGTCATCACTAGAGAGATGGCGCGAAGGTGGCACGGAGTGCACGCTCTAAAGGTCGTCGCGCCTCTCACTGCGATGAGCGCGAGCTTCCACGGGACGTTGTCACTCGTGCGCACGCGCTTATCTTGTGATCGGGGCATAGGGAGGCTTCTATACTTCTTGTCCTTCCACCGCAAATTTGCTTTGAAGTTCCAGTGGTTAAAAAGCGCGCGAAGGTCACTTCGCTCGCCGCAGCGGCCGTGTTTACGAAAGGAGCGTGCTGCTCACACACGAAGTAACAAATGTGACAGTTGTTCACGCTCGTCCTGTGTATACTTGTGCGATCGTTTCGTGCGTCTGTCTTTGTGTTAGCGCAGAGCGCTTTAGGTGTCGAGCTGTGATAGTTAGTCCGCGCTCGTCCTGTGTATGCTCATTTCATCCATCCTTTCTGCTTGAGGTGCGCGCAGCAAGTTTGGAGCTGCTTGCCGTTCTTCGCGTGATATTACAATTTCTCAAGTTCGTACCCAAGAAACGCAAGCGCTACGAATCCTATACTAATAGAGTCGGTTAGTCGATAACTTACCTCAGCGGGGTTTTTGGAAAAGTTAGGTGATTGACATCCGCATTCCCAGCGTTTGGGGACATCAGTATGTGGCGCCAGCCCTCGGCGGCAGCTACGGCGTCCTGCCATAACTGAATGGGAAGTAGGCCAAAAAAAATCATATCTGACGAAAAAAGCTATTTATCAAAAACTACTCCCGGTTACATGCAGCAGACATCCACGGGAGCATTCTGGTAAATTTGCAGTACCACGTTACAAAGCGTGTGGCTTCCCAGGACAATTGAACACCGCCCATTGGAAACACATGGGGCCGCATTGTGAAATATTAAAGACTCCAGGAAGCCACGCGGCATGTAGTGCGACGCTGTGATTTTACCAGAATGCTTCAGTGGGTCTCTGCTGCTTATAACCGGGAGTCGTTTTTGGTAAGTACTTTATTTCGTCAGATATGATATTTTCCTCCTACTTCCCATTGAGTTATGACAGGTCACCGCTGTCGCTACGTGCACATATCCCCAAATCCTGGTCATGTGTGCGACAAAAAGACTCACCTGGCTCCTAAGCGGACGTGTGTACGGACGTGCGCAGGGAAAGCAAGCGTTTTCGTATGCGAGAATGACGTGTCTGCAAAGACGCGACTTGCGACACCGCATATTTCCCAAAGCATGCACAGCGACGAAGCACATCACTGTGTACTGATAATGGATGGGTACGAGAAAATGCTATCTCGACATATAGCGGACGAATTCCGAGCTTCTCAGAAAGGTTGCGATGGCGCGCAGAAAGAGCTGTGTGGTTAGGCTGTCAGAGTATTTGTGCTTTGCAAATACAGAAAAGATCCTAGGTATTGACGTAAACAGAGTAGAGTCAAACCACAGCCTGTCATAGACAATGCAACAATGTCCCAACTCTAGCGCCAAAACTAAGATGCAAAGCTGGCTGTGGCACCCCCGGTAGAAGCGTGGGCCTTTCGTCGCTCGTACTCCCGCTCGCGCAGCGGCACCCAACTAAGCGCGGCGGCTGCGCGGACTGTCTCCGTCGGTGTGCGTGGCTGATAAGCAACGGTGCGGAGGGTTTAGTGCGGAAACCCGACGTTTTACCTCGAGCTTTAACAGCTTCGCTCTCAAAAAAAGTCGAAAAAAGGAAATTTACTGCTGATTCCCAGAAACCATTGCAAACCGACATAACTTTACACGACTTTGTAACACTTACTCCTAGCTGAGGAGAGTACAACTGAAAAAAAAAATTGGAATAGGTCTTTTATACAGCTATTTAATTAATGAAATGATTGTATTATTCAGTAAACTGTTCTCTAACTATGCATACGTGGAAGTTTGCGCCAGTGCATAAAAATGTTGTTATACAGTCAAGGTTCCCGCGACCAAGAAAAGATTGGGAGTGTCCAATTTGGTATGGAACAAAATAGATGTTTGTGCCATCCCAAGTTATACGTTTGTGCCAACGATATGCAATGCACTTTGGAATAAGCTATACTCATATCTCCATTTAACAAAATTCTACATAATGAAATTCTTGATATCACTAAGTATATTTTTTTCACGACAAGATGCAGGCATAAAACGCCATGTACTTAAAGTAACAAAGCCTGTTTGTCCACGATTTTATTGTAAAAAAATTTCACTGCGGCTACAGAGGACGACAAGAGTAATACATTGAAACTTCTACAGGCGCTACTTATTTGAACAAGATTTTTGGGAATGCGTTCAAGAAATCCTGCGCCGCGGGAGATACAGGGGCCGCCGAATCGGAAGAGTGTCATTTCCGGCAGCTGCTGCGGTGGTAACGGCGCAATTGAATGCACTCATCGCCTTCAAACTGTGGAGAGGGAGAGCATGGGGCATGGGTGCAGACAGATACTTTTGAAAAACATTTTTCTGATGCCTTTCATTTGTAAATATTGTGTGTACGTTTGTGTTTTCTTTCCTTTTTTAGTTCTCTACAATAACCAAGGTTACGTGTGAATAATGTTATTATCTTGCGTTTCTTTTTTTTCGTCTCAGAAAAGGATTGTATTTTGTAAAATTGGACAGTATTGTACTGTTCTGCTGTATGTGACTTGTGTTATACATTGTTGAATTATGTTGATATAATTGATATATCGCTACTGTTATCGCCAACGAGGGGGCCAGCGGCCTTGTCAAGCTGTCTAAATGGCACTCTTTTCCGCCCGCCCCTTCGTATCATTCACCGTATTGATGCGAAAATGAACATCATTGTCATTGTATCGTGCACTACCCTATCGTCTCTGAGCGCTGCGTAGTTCCGCTTTCTGCGCAATGCATTCCGTCAGTCAGCGCCCTATCAGGTGTTCTTGCTCATGCCGCTTGTCAAGTCACAAGCATGAGTAATCGTAGAGATGGTAACATTAAATGCCTCCGCTCGCTGCGATGAAGCAGCTCATTTAAACGGTTCACCGAGTCACTTGAATCCACGGCCGGTGTGACGCATTCTGGAGTTAGTTTGGCTTTGATAGAAATGGCACATTCGCCAGTGAAATAGCCTGTCCCCCAGTGCGCCAGTCTCGTGCGAAAAGAATTAGCGTGGCGCTGCGCACTGGCCCATTCCGGCATATATAGTTTCCCCCAATATATGTTGTAAAAAAGCTCTATGCTTTTCAGTGCACCATAGTCTAAACTCGCATCCCAATAGCGATTGCTTCTTATAGTCACAAATCTCGAAGGTTGGGTTCAAAACACGACGGCTATGACATCCTCTCAGCACCGCTACCTCGGTTGCAATACGCTCATTCTGGATCGGCCCACTTAGCCACTTAATAGAGCCGGCTCCCCCCCTGAGCTTCCTCGGTGGTGATTCGCTCCCACTGAATGGCTCGCTGAGCCACTCAAACAAGCCACTTAGCTACTCAATAGGGCCGGCTCACTCCTAAGCGACTCATGTCACTCGCCACGTGAGCGATCCCTTCGGTAAAAAAACTTCCCCATCTCCCGCCTAAAGGGAACCATGTGTGGATGCGAAGCAGCGGAGAGATAATTAGCTTGAGCGGGAGGAACGTCGCCGCTCTCGTTTCACGGCAGTGGTCCGGGCGCTCATCGCGGCGCTGCACGGGAGAGAGAATGAAGCGCGCGCTCCGTCATTTTCGTACCACGGAACTACTGTGGCGCCCCCCAGCGGAGTATGCAGCTGTCGCACCACCTGTCGTGCGCGCCGCTCCGTAAGGTAGAGGATTCCTAGAGGAGAGAACGGGGGGGGACCGTAGAAGAGGAGAGAGAGGGGGGAGGAGACGTGCATGCGCTGTGGAACGCGGGAGCCGCTCCATAGAGTAGAGGATTCCTAGAGGAGAGAGGACGTGCATGCGCTGTGGGCATGTGGGACGCCGGCCGCTCCGTAGAGTAGAGGATTCCTAGAGGAGAGAGTGGGAGAGGACGCGCATGCGCTGTGGGCGGTGTGGGACGCGGGCGCCGCTCCGTAGAGTAGAGGATTCCTAGAAGAGAGAAAGGGGGTGAGCGTAGGAGAGGAGAGAGAGAGGGGACGCACATGCGCTGTGGTGGTGTGGGACGCGGGACGGACTAAGCCCCCCTCCAAACTCATGCAAGCAAGATCAAGGAATGGGGTCAACCTGGGCGACAGACACCACCTGCCTAGCCATTGCTAAGCAGCCTCTCTGTGCTCTCGGGGATGACTCTGATGACTGTGATAGTGGTTGACGGCCTTCATATTACTGCAGTGTTCTGGTTCGCATAATGGATGCTTCCCTACTTCATGAAAGTGGCCGGACGCGGGACGCGGGAGGGACGCGGGACGGACATAGCCCCGAGCATAAGATGCTTAGCATCTAATAATTTATCCCACTGAGTAGCTCACTGAGCCGCTAGAGAGAGCCACTGAGCCACTCAAAAGAGTCGGCTACCTCCTGAGTGACTCATATCCCTCGCCACTTAACTGCTGCCTTGAAGGTGAATCACGCCACACTGTTAGCAAAAACCGTACATTTACAAGGGCTGGCTGCGGGGCCGAAGCCGCACAAACGCCGTTAGCGCCCCATCCTGTAGCGCGCCGCAACGGTTCCCTAGCAATCACCCAACCGAATTTCATTAGGGGACATGATAAGTAGTTATGTTTACTGTGATCGGTATTTGGTCAATGCGGTTATATTCTACAATTTATAAGCAACCGTACCACAGCGATTTTGCTGTCGCAGCATTAAAACTTGTAACGCACTACTTCTGTGCTCGGAATCCGCGAGGCGCCCGCACGTTGCCATCGCGCTCAAGAACACTGACGCGCGCAACACCACGCGCACTTCTTGCGGCGGCGGCGGCTTTGTGCTGGTGGATTGGATACCTTCCTGCGCTTTCGCTACTAGGTCCAGCCGTGCAGCGTCGACATCCTGGCAAGCTCGACGGCTCTTGTAAAAGCACTGTACGGTAAGTTCCTATAACTTCATGGTTTTGTGGTGTCAGGGAGTTGCATATCCATAGATCACCGACCCACTGCATTCCAGTGCGCGCGCCTTTCAATATGGCGTGCCTCTTTGCTACGGGCTAATCACGGCTGCGCAAAAGAAACATGCCCATGAAAGGAACGAGATCGCGCCCGTCCTCGTTCTCTTCGTGTACGTGTTTAATTTGCGTGGCACCTTGTTTAACGATGTACCATCGACTCGCCCAGCGACATGCATTATTTCAGGCTAATGTTGTGTGAGTTGTTTTGGCGACGTTCAGCCGTCGTTCTTGGTGTTCATGTAGCTGAACCGCAGAGCTTGCTGTATATTTAAGCTGCATGACTGGTCGCCCTGGGAACGTCGTTGCCGAATCGTGTGGCGGTGCTTGTTACTTCGTTTAGCCGTGGTGATTCGCGTCTTGTTTGGTGTGTCGTTGCACGAACATGTGTCTGCATTGACGGGGTGCTCATTTGGGTCTTGCGTATCGCTCACATGAAAGCGCTGTCAGAGATGACATCCGCGCTGCGCTGGGAAAAAAATTCAGACGGTTCGGCTGAGCACGCTGCTGCATAATATAGAGTAAAAGTATAATTTCGCGGACCAAATGAATTACTTTTATGCAACAAGTTCATCAAGTATACTGCAGATCGTGAAGGCGTTGCTAAACTGTTTTATTACGCACGTAGAATGCATAGTCAAGCACAGTGGGCTAGTATAAAGCGTGCAGGGTTTATTCCTTTGACAGCCTGTACGCCTTCCGCTACCGCTTTCGCCGATCTCAAAAAAAAAAAAAAAAAAAAAAAAGGTTCATCTGTGAGCTGCTGTTATCACAGCGCGACTATTTTCGTCGGGGCATCGGTTCCCCGCGCTGGCGCGAATCATATTTCTTGATCGCCACTGTGCCGACATCGCGGCAATTTCCTTTAGTGCTTTGAAAGAAGACGCTTTAGGATCGCCGCGCGGTGTGATACATGTTTAGTTCTGGTCCGAGATTGTAGGGGTGTACTGCGTGAATGAGTATCTCTTACTGAGGAAGTGTCACCGCGGAAGCAAGGGTTAAATAGCGTGCGTCGATAACACATTTCTGAACGCGTCAAATATGCGGAAGTGGAGTGGATAGGCCCGCAAATTAATTCTGTGCATCAGTGAGTGAATGCGGCTGCATTGACAGTTGTGAGCGTGTCAAGAAACACCAAACTCGTCTTCAATTGTAAAACTAGCTGTGTACTACAATGTCATTCTTTGAAAACTGAGAATAGTAACGTCCACTTTCCTTCTTTGCACCAAACACTTTAGAGGCAGTTTCTGCTTTCAACTATATTCCAAAATAATTTTAAATGTGCAATCTTATCCATTTAAGTATTATTAAGTATTATTTGTGGTGTTTCCTTCCGTAATGACTAAGTAGCTAGGTAGACCGAGTGGAAGTGCGCCTGATAAAGTACAGTGAGCATATGCCTGAACATTGTGCCTGTTTAGTAGCAATTAACGTGCATGGTCCTGTTGTAAAACTTCCAGCTAGTCGAACGTCCTATACGAGGCATCTATTCAATTCTAACAAGTCTGTACAGACGAAACCCTTACGGATTCTGCTACAATAAAGCGTCACAGTTGAGATAAAATACTTGAAGTGGTGATGTAGAAACACAAGGTGAAACAGTGTAATATATCTTTCTTTTCCCACATAAATTTTCGCAGAATTTCTTTCTCCGACCTTTGGTTTTCTCTATAAGCTCTTTGACAAGTGCGACGTCATGCTGCCACCTGCAAAGCTTATTCAGGCGGTGGTGTGTCTACCTCAGAAAGAAGATGGCCTTGGGTGTGAGCCCCAGGCCAAGAAGTTGTCTCAGATATGAAGTTTCACCTTGAGGAATGGAACGCCACTGTAGCAGGCTGCTGTGATTTGGCTATATGTCTCATTCTCACTCCTTTAAGTCTCTGCCAATTATTCTTATTGCTAGTTTTGTTGGGCCAATTTAGGGTTGCTTTGACTATGTCTCTTATTAAGCAGGGAGTTTTATTGCACTTTTAAACAAGCCACCATGCATCTACCTCTTTTATTTCAGATGACTGCGACGAGATGGAGTCACGACAAGACCATCAGGGGACTTGCAGTTGTGAGCATTGTTGCTGCCTTCAAAAAGAAAGCAGTGGACAAGAGTAGCAGTATGGGCGAGTTTGTATCCTAGGACGATCTGAGTGTTAAGCACAACTCAGAGTAAAAGGAAACAAAGGTAGGGGTAGAAGGGGGACAAGACGACAGTGTGAGCTCCAAGTTCCAACTGGTGTTCTTATCTTTGTTTCCTTATACTCTGTTTGAGTTGCTTTCAAAACTTGGGAGGTAGTGGAATTTCATGTGTCGCAATGATGAAATTAAGGTTTTTAAATATATTGTTAGCTAATGCTAATGGCTTGTAATACACTCCGATTGCAGTCTAAAACTAGAAAGGGCATACTGCCTTTTCCTTGCCATAGTTTTAATCCCTGAGTTTTTTCTTACGAGTGTACCAAAGCCATCCTGATTGCTTTGTGTAGCTTTTTATTCTGGCTAAGTAGTTTGTAATGGCGAGACTTTGCTGCTGCTTGTCATCTGAACAAGCCTTGAACATCCAGTGTGATTAGTCTCATTCAATGTCATTTTTGCTTATGTTAGTCTTGTTTATGTATTACTACCTGCGATCTGCAGAGAGAAAACATTAACTTGATGACAAGTGGCAGAAGTTTAGGGTAACGGTACTTGGTTACTGACCGGAAAGATGCGGGTTCGATTTTGGTCAGGAATCCCAGGTGGTCAAAATTATCTGGAACCCTTCATTACGCCATCCTCCACAATCATGTTGGGCTTTTGGCACATAAAACCCTAGGAATCAATAGTAAACTTGATGCTGAATACTCATGTCTATACGCTTCACACTTTTTAAGCAAGATTAAAAAAATCCATGTGCTCACCGCTCCGTGGGAGTCTGAATATATGGCAAGTGCTTATGGCAAAGTGTAGCTTATGTGCATTTCATATTTGTGCAAAATATAACAAACATGAACTCTGCTTCTTGCAGGTCTATCGACTGGGTCGAATGGAAAACCAAGAACAAGCATTCAACTGCTAAGTGGAAAGCACCGAGAGCGACACCCACACATTCACAGTGTGCAATGGGCAGGGGATTTCAGGCAAGTGTATTCAAACATTGCTACTTATCGAGATAAACACGCAGTAGTTTTACTCTTTGTATACCAGACATTGTTTTGCAGTGGTCTTTGTTGGCTCAAAAGAATATTTGAAGGTGACGCTTTGTGGTTTACAGATATCGATAAAAGCGCACAGTAGCACAGCGCTTGGTAAGCTTTCTCAGCCTTTTTAAATTATAAATGTTTTAAAATATGAGCTGAGCCCACGTTTTCAAGTGTTTGTCATGTATAAAAAGCAAATAATTGTAAAGGCCCTGTAATTTTCTGAACAACTTCATGTCACATGTCACATGCTACTTAAATTCATTATAGTATTCTGTCTTCGGCCTATTGCCACTGTGGTAAATGCTTGATATTCTAACTGAAAGTGATGTTTGGAAGCTGACTGCCAGCAGGACAGTGGATGCCAAATAGGCCGTCATAAAAACAACTGTATATAAAATGGTGCATTATTTAAAAGCAGTGCATCACAGTTGTTCCAAGAGATTTTGAACAAAGTCGTGTTCAAGGCTGGGCTTCAGTTAAAGAGCAGCATATGTGTAGTGTGTTTGTGTGCGATACAGCCTTGTTTATCAAACTTCCTAAACATCTAAAATAGTCTGCTTTTAGTGCACATTGCTACTGATAAAAAAATTTGGCAGATCTCGGGTACCGTGGGAATCAATGATATGCGAAGCATGTATCACGAAGTTTGCTGTGTGGCACTTTTCAGAATGAACATAATGTTATGAGGTGGACAACTGTAGTACTCAGTAAACATATGTAGAAGTTTCATAAGCATTCACGTATCTAGAAAACATGCAAATGTGAGAACTGGTTGTTTATAGTTGCATAACGATGCCTCCACTAGAGAGCACTACCAGCACCAGCTGTGGTAGACTGGAATGTTAATCTTGTATTAGCGATGTTCTTTACGCAGAGCTTAATGAAGAAGCGTATGCGGATTTTTTTTATGCTTTGAGGCAACAGGTATGAAGTGGATCGACGTTAAGTGCAGTAGTGTGCACATCGAGGCCTTACCAGGAAAGTCCGCTACACTGGTGTCTGCCTGTGACTACAATGAGTCTGACATAACGTCAGCACTCACGTTAAAGCACAGACATCAGTATACGTACGTGACAAGATTTTCACATTATTCATGTCGTGACCAGACATTCGTATTCCCCAAAATCTGTTACCCTTCCATCCCAATTTTGGTTTACACCAAGTTGGAGGCGATTACGAGAGCACCCAGACGTAGGCGGCTAGATAGATAGATAGATAGATAGATAGATAGATAGATAGATAGATAGATAGATAGATAGATAGATAGATAGATAGATAGATAGATAGATAGATAGATAGATAGATAGATAGATAGATAGATGGATACAAACAGTCAAAGTGCCTGCAAAGAAATGCTTCACATTTGATACCAGCATGCATACATGACTTCCTTAGCACAAATGTGAGATGATCACTAAGGCAAAAAAAAGAAACCCTGCTCATAACAGGTTCCCGACTTCTTTTTTCTTTCCCCAAATGGTGCGCTCGCCATAGCCTGGCGAGTGTTTGTCTTAATGCTTGTACAAGTTTTAATGTTTAATATTTGCCTAAAATTAAACACCGCATGTTCACACAAAGTGCCAGTATAATTTGTAGAAAGAGCTAGGCAAACTTGTGTGCTGTTGTATTCAAATTCTTTGACAGCTAAGTACCAATTATGGTTTGCTCAAAGCTCGAAATTGTTTGTTGTTCACTGATTACCGTACAGGTGTGGTGTATAAGGTTCCTTGCAGCTGCGGCTGCTTCTACGTAAGTTAGACGGGTTCTTCCATTAACCTGAAATTATTGGGACATCAGAGATCGTCAACTGGAGGCTCACCTTCGAATCTTTATTTACATTGTCGAGGGTGAGTACACGCCAAACTTCGATGAATGCGCAATTTTGTACCTGCCTAGGAATGATGAAACGCGTCTGATTCAGGCATGGCATATTGATAATAGTGGTAGCACATGCGTGAGTCAACTGTCGATTACCTTGCATAAAGATGAAATCAAATGCCTTAACACTCATCTTTCACATGGACCCCCCATGCGTGCCGGATTGATAAGTTCGCCTGCTGCATGGGCAGGTGCAAATAAGTTTTCGTGCCTTTCTTTTCCACCTTTGTGCGCATCTTCAGTTAGTCGGTATTTGTGGTGTCTTGAAGGCTTTCTTGTGTCCGTGTTTGCACGCCCTGTCTTTTAGAATGAATACTTATCAACTATCTTAGATTGTAAGGCAGTCAAAACTTGGCTCACTGTAACTAGTAAAAATTTCACTTTGAGAACTCAATATGTGTTATCAAATGTACATTCTCCAAGTGATGATGGCTCATCTCTTTGTGTATTATTGTCTTGTCCACTTGAAGTGGTACAGGCAAACATTACCCTTGCATGTGCTTAACATTGTTATATCTTGCATTGCAGTGTGCATTAGTAATATTATTTGGATAGATGATCATGTGTGGCTGCATAGATCTGCATGGAGGTTAATGTACAGTGGTGGTAATGGCTTAAGTGCCGTACGAGGCTTTACATTAGTTTTCAAATAGGGGCTCCACTCCAGGTGATGATGGCTCATCTCTTTGATTGTTGTCGTGTCCACTTAAAGTGGTATAGGCAAACATTACCCTTGCATGTGATTAACATTGTTATATCTTGCATTGCAGTGTGCATTAGTAATATTATTTGGATAGATGATCATGTGTGGCTGCATAATCTGTATTTAGGTTAATGTACAGTGGTGGTAATGTGTTAAATGCCGTGCGAAGCTTTACATTAGAGCAGGGGTCTCAAACACGCGGCCCGCGAGGTTCTCGATTGTGGCCCGCGGCCCGAATTTGACTCTCTTCGCCCCACATTTGTTTATTTTCTTAATAAGTATGTTCGGAAGCTACACATTTCTTCCGCGAGACATCCCGTGTGTTCATCTTGTTTTAAAACATAACCGTGAAACAAAGTTATATTTCAATATTTGCGTCCAGATTGCTGTCAGCTTAGAAATCGGTATCAACATGTTGGAATCCTGGTGTTGGAAATTGTGTTGCACCAAATCTCCTTCAGAAATGACCCGCATATGAGATGTAGGAAAGCTTTCTTTCAAATGGCAACGATTTCTGGAAAATTGTACAAACTGCACCCCCCTCCCCCCGCGCTTCTACCTCCTTCAATGTCCTGGCCCGTACGGGACTCAATTGCGTGACTGCGGCCCGCTGGCTGAGGGGGAGTTAGAGACCCCTGCATTAGAGTTTTCAAATAGGGGCTCCAAAAGTTTGTGCTGGCTTTGGGTCACGCAAGGTGTTTGAGCTTTTGAACAAGGCAGTGTTTGTGTCCAGCGCTGGCAATGTCACGATGCAAGTGCTAGGCATAGGCAAGCTGCGATGACTAACGATTAAAACCTTGTATAGGAATTAGCCTCTGGTACGCAGATTCTTTCAAATTATGCGAAGCATTTCTTAGCGAATCAAAGGCATTTTGTCCGTTTCTATCTACCTATCTATATATATCTAGCTGCTTACGCCTGGGTGCTCTCATGGTCACCTGCTTTACTTGGTATATACCAAATTTGACATTGAAAGGTGTCAACAATGACGAACCTGACTGACAGGTCATGACATGAATAATGTGACATGGATGTCACTTACTTCATGAAACCCTTTTGACATTCATATGTGGCACATACCCACAAACTACTGCCAGTGTAATGCGAGGTGTGAGCCGCAGGTGGTTGATTCATTGTTTATGTCAGTCGAGAAACGATGAGAATAGACATTGCAAATAATTACACGATAGTGTTAAAGGGACCGACAACTGCCCAGAACATGAACTGAGATGGCTCCACTGGATGGAAAGATTGTGCGTCGCACTGACTCAAACCAACCCTGTTTTTTTCATGAGAGGTGGATTTATATTTTTATTTCTTCATCAAAAGACGCAAAAAATGACCTTTGGCGCCTCTTGGTGGCAAATACATGAACGATTCGATGTACCGGGCCACGTGACCGTTGATTGCTGTAGACGGTCGAGGATCTTTTCGTTGGTATTGAACTATTGTTCGTTTCTTTATATTAAAAGATATTACTCCATTAAAATATACACATAGGCCTGCGTTATTAGTATGCATTAAAGCGGCGCTGCCTTTGCGTGACGTAATGATACCATGCTCGTCAGCGTGTCTTGAGCAACTTTTCAGCGTGCTCTTGAAATTGTGCACGCAGTCTGCAGGTCGCTAAGATTTTTGAGCGACATAATTTTGCTACCTACACTTTGTCTCAGAAATGATGCTCACTGCTACTCGGCGCGGCCGTGCATATGCGTAGTGACGCTTTCGGCGACTTGGCTTGGCTCGTGCATCGAGAGAGTAACGAAGCCAGGACAAGCCACCCATGACACAGGCTCAGGCAACCTTGGGCGCAGGCGCACACAACGCGGTATAAATATAGGGAAGGTGTATAATGCCACATCATCTCATTGTAGCAGCTTGTTATTTTCAAAAATAGTTGAAAAGCTGAAAAAGAAGGGTTGTTAATAGCATATCTTGCAGCAACTCCTGCGAAAGTAGAACGACGACAGCTTACACAAATCGCGAGAAGGGCTGGCGGCATCGCTATCAATTATCAGCGTTGCTTGGAGGAAAGGTATATGTGTGTTTAGAGCCTTTCAGATCGAAAAATACTGCTTGTAAAATAACTACGTGCTTTTGGGATTAACTACTGCAGCTGCAAACACTACGAAGGGTGAGCTTTCTGTCGCGCCGTAAAAAAATGGGTCAAGAAAAAATCAGTTGTCGGTCCCTTTAAGGAGCCTGTGCCAAAGCAAATCCGGTAGCAGCATCGGTGGCATTATCGGCGAACGAAAAATTTCGATGGATGCAAATAATAATCGCAGTTTGAGCCGAACTTGAATCCATGCTTTTTGCATGGCAGTCATTTAGTTCTAATGCAGAGCCGCACATTTTCTTGAAACTGCTTATGAAAAAGACCCTATGCAGGCATGATGCTATGACAACAATTGTGGTTGCAGTGTTTGGCATTAGCTTTCATAAAATCCTATAAACAATACATATGTACTCGTATGAGTTGACAAGCTATATTCGACCGTTGCTCAACCCCAGAGGAATACGATAACGATCACGGTTTGTGACATGCTCGTCATCACATCATAGAATGCATTTCTTTTCAACAAAACTGCTTCTTTGATCTAACATGCGAGGCAGCATACGTTGGACCAATAAGTAGGGCTTCGTGTTTTCGGAGTTTATTTTCCTTGAAATTCGGAAAGTGTTTTTTCGAGTTTATTTTTTGAAGAAAATTCAGCGTCCATCAGAGTTTGTTTCTCGTAAATTCCCAATTATCCGAAATTCGGTGTTGAATTCTGCATTACAAGTTGTGGTGTCTCCTTACTAATTTTAGTTTCATGGTGCTGATAATCGTGTTTTTAAATCCTTTCATTTTTCGCCGCTTCCTGTTCAGTAACACTGAACAAGGCTGTTGATGTGCACTGCACTGCAGCAAACCCGCCAGTGTACTTTCGGGGGGAGCAGAAGCTAGTCAAGCTGCTTCTCAGCTTTTTCAACCAGCCTCCCTCATCTTGATGTAAAAGAAAGGACCTATGTTTATTACTATTCTCAATACACCGAAATCTTAGATAAAATTAGATCTGAACACAAAAACATGTGAACACAGTAAATGTATTTTACATGTCTAGAAGGTATAAACGTGCAAATATATATATATATATATATACAAACACAAATACTTTAATACGAAACACCTACGTTTGTCTGTATTACAACCTTGAAGCTTGTGGTAGACGCAAGCATATACTTTATGAGGTTGGTGCCGCTGATGCAGGTGCTCTCCTTTCTATTGGTGATTGTCAGCTTTGAAAATGCCCTTTAAACATTGAAAATGCTGTTCTAAAATTGGACCTTATTGGATAAATCCGAATTGTCAAAAATTTTACTGGCGAGTGTTTATCGGCTTTATGCGGATTTATCTCGGGACACAGCGCCCTAACCATAAGCTGTCCTTATGTGCCAGTGCACCCAACAAGCCTGTAAGCTCACAATCTGCACACCACTCAATTTAAAGTTAGACGCTGGTTCAGCTTGCAACACTAGGCTCAAATAAAAAATAAATAAATAATGAAATAAAGAAATAGGGCAGTGTAGGCAGCTACTCGCCAGCTGCTTCGCATTTAATCGATTTTCATTGTGCAGGGCTGGATTTTATTCCAAGGTTGTAATGGTAATTAATTCATTGACAATCACCATCAGTATTGGGAAACGACATTACTTGCCGGCATCACCTGAGGCAATCCGAGTTACGAAGTGCCTACGAGCACTCAAATTGGCTACCGAGTCTCAAAACATGGGCTATTTTCTGACTGACCTTTGTTGTATGCATGAGATGGGAGAAAGCGATAGCTTATGCCACCATTTATTCATTAAGAACTTTGTCAGTTTATAAATCGGGGGGAGTTTGGTCTTGGACAAGAGCCGTTTTTTCAATGGGTGGCACCACATTTGTTTGGTGAGCTTTTGTTGCAGCCTGTGGGGCTCTTGCTTATATCGAGAAATACCTTGCCCAATGACCACCCTAGTGCTTTTTAACCCTCACACATGCGCAGTGGCCTTGACACTATTTCTTCAGGACCCCTTTCAAAAACCCCTGATTATGTAGAATACACCTTGCGTTACACAGGGGTGAGACAGCTGCGCATATTGTGCATTTTTGATACGATTTCATTTTCCTGCGCCAATCTGCTCCCAAAGCAGAAAAATTGCAAAAATTGCGCCGAACTGCGCCAAAACGGCTTCAAAAGCGAGAATTTTGATGGCCACGCGAGTTTTAGCGGAAAAAAAAAAACGTGACAAAGCAGCGTCAAGGGTGACACGCTCGCAGAACCCGAAGACGCGCCCAAGTGTCACTCTTCTACGCGCCTTTGTATTCCATATTTTACAGCGCGAGAAGACACCACAGAAGGGAAGGCACACAAGACACACGGAGTGCTCCGTGTGTCTTGTGTGCCTTCCTTTCTGTGGTGTCTTCTCGCGCTGTAAAATATGGAAACTAAAAACCAACTCGCCCAACGATATATATCGCCTTGTGGAGCGCCTTGTAGTTGCACCCTACGCCTTTGTAATTGAGGCTTCCATGGCGCGGCGATAATCCTCTCTGTGGTTGTAATATGCGTGACACCTTGACACATTGTAATATGCGAGCAGACGGAGGCACGGCTTTCCGTGATAAGTTTGCTCACGGCTCAACCCCGATCTGCAGTTGAAGGACAACCAACGCCATTTCATTGAAACGCGCTACTACCTTTCCTGGCTAGTTGCACGGCCGCTCGATCTCCCCCTTCGGCCGTGCTAGTTGTGTGCTACTCCGCTAGTTGTGTGCACATGGACACATGGCTACTCAGACTCGTCTAACGCTGTCTCTGTCGGACCTCTTGCTGTACCCAACACGCGCGTTGGCCGTGAGAGTGTTCGTATCGCTCCGCCCGATACCGTGCGCAGGTATGCTGCGAGTACCTTGTTTCGTCAACGCGGCGACGAATAGCTTCATGTATGCGACACGTATCCGCTAACTTCTATCGGTTTTGAACGAGTAGGCGGCTGCGAACGAAACAAAGAGCGTTTGTGTCGCTCCCTTAATAAAAGCGTGCGGTACAGTTACAACGGCGCTACGCTCGCAGCACGCGTTTCACGTAGTGGTGTCAGTGCGGTAAGGTTTTTCGGTGCCCGAGCCGCATTCTTGAAGGCGGTGCCGCACGAGGTGGCAGCGAACGGCTGTGCGGCGCGTTAAGGGTACGTACTCACTAGCGGCAAAAACGCGAGCGACACGCCGCGTGCGGCAAGCGCGCTCGCGGCAGGCGCGTGCGTTCCTGTTCCCATTCGCGTTTTACGCGGCGCGGCAGCAATTCTTGAAGTCTTGTACAACTCGAGACCAAGTATCACTGCCTTGTAGCGTAAAACGCGAATGGAAACACGAACGCACGCGCCTGCCGCGAGCACGCTTGCCGCACGCGGCGTGTCGCTCGCGTTTTTGCCGCTAGTGAGTACGTACCCTAAGAGTTCAGGACACTTGACGCTACGCCACCCGCGTAGCCGAGCAGATAGCTGGAGGTGCTTTATTGTGATGGAGTGGTCATACTGGCGCCTTCGTCGGTGGCCGCCATACCGTTTTAGTTATTTCCTGATTCTTATGCGTGAAAGCATCGCCGCAATCGCGTGGTAGTCAGAATCATTGATACTATACCAGTCTGTGCCGTAACCGGTAAGACGGAAGACCATTTGCGGCACACTTACACTTACGTGACAAATACGTGCAGTTAACATTTAAGCGACAAAAAGTAGTGCGTTCGCCGCAACTACGTTTTAACCGTTAGTACCGTCGGCCGCAAATGTTAGCGGGATCTGTAGCATGTATTTCATATATTGTTGCTCGGGTTGGATAAATTGTGTTGTTCGTAAAGAAAATAGTGCAGTTCATGCCTGGATAATCTATTAAAAAAGATTTCTCCAAAGGCTTTTGAATGTCATGTGTATTTTAAGCCGAAAAATTGCACTATGTACTAGTCCTCTCAAGTTGCTACAAATTTATTCTTTCAAGCTCCGAAGACGACATAATACATGCCGCTAACTGCTCCGAAACAAGGTTCTTCTGCTCCAAAATTGAAATTTTGCTGCTCCGGAAACTGCTCCCAAATCAATTTCGGCCGTCTCACCCCCTGGTTACATGTTAAGTGCAACCGTGATGGTTCTTAGCATTGCTGTTTTTCAGTGTGTCTGTGACATGGCTGCCTCATGTTTATTCCAGGTACCTTGTTGGCACATCACAAGAGAACCACAGAAGGCAAAACCTAAGCGACACAGGAGTCCATTCAGCTTGCTCGGAGAGTGACATGAAAAAATAGGGCTCTGTGAGTCTATATTGTCTCGTTCGGCTGACTTGAGGTAATCACTGACAAGGAACAGTTAGCTCAATTTGTTCTTCCGCAAGATATGTGCAATCCACAAATGTTGAATGTATTTATATTGAAATACAATACAACTTTCAACTGACTTTTTCTGTGTTTTCTTTTTTCTGTAAAAACACTATTCTGAATATTCATGCAACCTTATTCAAATATTAATTTAACTTAGTGCAGAACATTTGAAGGTGTTTGAAGGAAAACGAGAAAGGTCACCATATGAGAACCAGACAGTTTTAATAATTACATTTGATCATTCTAACCAATTTTTTTCTTTTTTATGGGCTCTCGACCATACAAGTTCCGCTTTAGTTAGACAACCAAACACAAAACTACAACACTAGTTCGCAGAACAGTATGGATGCCTTCTGATACAATTGAATGCTGCATGAGACAGAATGAAAAGAGACGCACAAATGAGTCTGTTTCAGTCGCTGGTGTATGTGGCGCTCTTCCCTCCTGTCTATTTACATTGGATCACTTTCTGGTACTTTGATTATTCGTTGAAGCTGCTGTTATCAGACAGCAACGTTACGAATTAAATACTTTCGTCGCAAGCACCATGGTTCTCATGTTAGGTCCTGCATGTGCCAAGTACGGTAGGAAATATGCATCGCACGTTAAGTTATGTAACAATATACCCATCGTACGGTATCGACAAGATCACTACATAACAGCGGGTTCAAACGTTTTTGCTTGTGATACGGTATTAGCAATGTTATGAGGCGCTACAGCTTCAACAGCAGATAGTTGTGGTACGGCATTGCTAATGTTGATAAATAAGTACGGCTTCAGATCTATTCACTTGCGTTACAGGATTGGTAACGTTGAGAAACACTACGGTTCCAAAAGCAGTTCCTTGAGGTACGGCATCGGTAATGTTTGTAAGTAACTACGGCTTCATTAGTGTCCTATGCCGTAACGGGAAACAGTCTGGCATCAAGAGTTAACGCCTTGTTTTACCGTATGGTTACGGCGATTTTTTTAACAGTGCAACTAAACGGCTCACTGAGCCGCTCAGTAGAGTCACTGAGCTACTCAAGATGGCCAGCAAGCTCGGAGCGGCTCATATCACCCGCCCCGTCACCGCTTCATCGGTGGTGATTCGAGCCCACTAAATAGCTCACTGAGCCGCTAAAGAAAGCCATTGAACTACTCAACAGAGCCGGTGAACTCCCGAGTTACCCGTATCACTCGCCAAGTTACTGCTGCCTTCGCGGTGACTCGCGCCCCCTGAATGGCTCACTGAGCCTCTCAAAAAGCCACTGAACTACTCAATAGAGCTGGCTCACTCCTGAGTGATTATACTGTTCGTCATGTGACCGGTGCCTCGAAGGTGATTCCCCCCCCCCTCCCTGAATGGCTCACTGAGCCGCTAAACTGAGCAACTGAACTACTCAAAAGAGCCGGCTCACCTCTGACCGCTGCCTCCGCGGTAATCACGCCCACTGAATATATGGCTCTCACTGAGCCGTTGGCATGAGCCATTGAGCTACTCAACAGAGCGGGCTAACTCTTGAGTCACCCATATCACTCGCCAAGTTACTGCTGCCTTCGCGGTGACTCGTGCCCACTGAATGGCTGACTGAGCCGCAAGAAAAACCGCCAGGCCTGCCCAGAACGCGCAGCGCAGTCACAGCGAAAGCTGGAAGACCGGCCTTTCTAGAGCCTTTTTAACGCGACAGCGTTAAAGAGCTTGTTTCGCAGAAATTCCGGCGTCGGCGTCAGCGTCGTTGGTTGTGAGCGAAAAATCATCATCTTGTCCGTGACCGAAAAATCAAGAAAGAAGCAAATAAAATGAATAGTAAAAATTTCCGGGTCCGAGTCAGGATCGAACCCAGGCCGTCTGCGTGGCAAGCTGATGTTCTACCACACAGCCACGCCTCTGCTTGGAAATATAGTGAAAATAACTTCCTCTGCTTGGAAATGCAGTGAAAATAACTTTCATGCTTTACAAACACACGCGTCCTGTATACAGGCTTCACAACACAACATGTAATATCACCGTAATACTGCGTGGTACAAGCGTACATTGCCATCGGGCGTCAGAACATGTGAATATCATAATGACATCGTGGTTTAAGCCGGCCACGCATTACAAAAGGCACACACGTTAATGCGCGTATTCCCTTAAGACCACGTAAGTGGGTGCAGAGCAAGTTCGAAAACATTTCACGCGCATACTGATCATGGTTTAAAGCATGCTACCCATTACATAGTATGCACTAAGTGGTTGAAGTACGCGCTACGGACACGATATCGCTATCGCGTTCAACTCTTAAGGGCGAAGCTTAAGGGTCCCCCCAATTTTTTAAACGCTCTTGGGACAACCACTACAACCACACTTGCATGGTACCCACTACGCCATAAATCATCATAATTTTGTGTAGTGGGGCAGCGTCCACTATGCTATTATACCTCATTCATCGGAAAAGCGCGGTACCCGCTACACCCTTGTAACGCATTATGTGTACTTTGTTGATGCTGTGGCTGACGACGATGAAGAATTATGCCTCAGACTTTTGTAATGGATTGGAGCATTGAAAGACCCGCTCGTTACGAAATTCTCGTTGTGTGACGACTTTTTGTTACTTTATTGTTCTAAAACGCATTACACGTTAACGCGATTCCTTACCCGACATGAGGCCTGCATAGGGTCAATTTGCAACGCAGCTTCGAGCACCGGCGTAGCTCAGTGGGTGAGTGCTGGGCTGCCCCGCAGAGTGCCCGGGTTCGATTCCCATTCTCTCCTAGGTACTTTTTTATTTATTTAGTTTTTTCTCATTTCGCACCATACTGGTTACGGAAACCGGCGGTGGCGGCGGCGGCGGCGGCGGACAACTACGGCGCAAAAACGGCCCTTGTTGTGATCTCATAACAGCTTTCGCTGTAAAAATCCACTGAACTACTCAATAGAGCCGGCTCACCCCTGAGTGATTAATACCTTTCGTGATATGACCGGTGCCTCGGTGGGGATTGCACCCCCCCCTCCTGAATGGCTCACTGAGCCGCTAAACTGAGCAACTGAACTACTCAAAAGAGCCGGCTCACCTCTGACCGCTGCCTCGGCGGTAATCACGCCCACTGAATGGCTCACTGAGCCGCTAACATGAGCCACTGAACTACTCAGAAGAGCCGGCTGACTTCTCAGCGAGTCACAACACTCGACACGTGACCGCTGCCTTGGCGGTAACTTACGACCGCTGAACTCACTGAGTCGCTCAAAAAAGCCAGCGAACTACTCAAAAGAGCCGGCTCACTTCTAAACGACTCATATCCCTTGTTACGTGACTGCTGCCTTGACCGTGACTGGCGTTCAATGAAGTGCTCACTGAGTCGCTCAAAAAAAGCCACTGAACTATTCAAAACAACCGGCTCACTTCTGGTTGACTAATATGACTTGTCACGGGACCACTGAATCGGCTGTTATTTGCGCCCCCTTAATGGCTCAGTGAGCCGCTCACGAGAGCCACTGAGCTACTGAAAAGCATGGCTTGCTGGGCTTGATTGGCTAAAGTCTACTATCAGCTACTGAAAAGAGCCGGATCATTACTGACGTGACTGCTTTGAAGCTGCTTTTGGTGTGTTTGGTGGTTCGCCTTTATGTGGGTGATGGTTTAGTGGCTCACTGCATGGCTCTCAAGATCAGCTTTGCTCGTGAGCGACTCCTTCTCACCCCGCAGTGGCACTGCAGTACAGTTATGTTCTTCGCCTCACCTCCTCTGCAAGAATCATTGATCACTTTTCCTAAGGCCACGCCTCACTCTCTCCTTGCGAAGAGCTGTTCAGAAGAGTCAACCGCTCCCAAGCATTCATTCATGCGATTTGTTTGTGCCATGATGGATTTATCATCTAAGTTTCTTAGTGTTTTAGTGGCAATTCTATCTAGTCCCTTTGCGGACTTGGTATTAACTTCTGTTAAAGGGCCCCTCACCAGGTTTGACAATTTTTAGCTGATGAGCGCAATTGATACACTCAGCGTTTACGATCACGTCTGCCAAAATTTGCAACGCTACGCGCCGCGGAAATGGGTCAAATTTCAAGCTGAACGCTGCTTGCCCTTCCTTTCGCGTGCTCGCGCGTAGAGAATGAGGGGATGACGTACACGGCGGAATGACCCTACGTAGATGGCAGTGCTGTGACGACGGTCCTCTACGTAGACGGCTGTGCACTGACGTCGACAGCAGTAGCACGTGACACTGCGAAAATTATTTGACACGACGTGTGTAGTTTCTGGATTTTGTTGCCTTGAATAGATGAATAAAACTAAATAAAGGGGAATGTCCGCGTCTTTTTCATTTTTGTTCACTGAATTGCAGCAAAATTGAAGGACAGTTTGTACATTCCAAAGTGTGTTCGGCGAAAGCGTGTGGCCATTCCACTGATTATGCCATGTCTTTTTTCTTTTACACTCTCAGTGGGATAAGAGACAAACCGGAATGGGTGCGTGTTTTCTTCTTTAATTTTTTACCGCGAATCGCAGCGAGACGCGAGACTCATCTTCCTTCGTTCGCATGCGTTAGTATTTTCTCGCGCTTTGCGCATCGTGCAAACGCCATCCGCGTTCCAGCTCTTAAATTGACGGACCCTTTGTAAATTGGAAAGTGTATTCCGTGAACGTCTGGGTCCATTGAGACGGCGTCGGTCAGAATGATTGCAAACTCTGGGCACAGCGACGCTACGCAAGCAAAGCGCGAGCGCTATAGAGTCCGACGCGACCGGCGTCCGTCTGCGCATCCCGGCGGCCACCTGGCTCCGTGCCAGAGCTCGGATGGACGGACGGACGGACATGGACGGATGGACGGACGGACGGACAGACGGATGGACGGACGGACGAACAGACAGACAGACAGACGGACGGACAGACGGACGCCGGACGGAGGTCGGACGGAGGTCGGACGGACACCGGACGGACGTGAGCATGAGACATTAAAGGCTTTCGCCTTAAAGATTACACCATCTCCCGCTAAAGGGAACCATGTGTAGATGCGAAGCAGCGGGCGCTAATGCTTACACTGGCGGCGGCGTTGACGCTGGCGCTCATCGCAGCGTTGCACAGGAGAGAAACCTGGGGGGCGCAAAGCACGCAGTGATGGACCGGTGTTTCCTACTGGAACATCCCAATCGCTGCTAATGGGCAATGAGAGACAGAAGACTCGGACTGGACACAGAGACCCGCAGTCCGCTTTTAGTTAACGCGCACGCTGCGAATTTTTTATCGTTCGACAACGCACAGGTGAAATCTCCCACCGGCACCACCTTGCAGGTCAAGATCCATTGCCATATATACGGGGTGGCCAGTGAACGGTTGTGCAGCGCGAGCAGTCGGTTTTTAAATGCGAAGCATTTCTTAGCGAACTTCGGCGAGTTTGAGCGTATCTGACTATCTATCTATCTATCTATCTATCTATCTAGCCGCCTACGACTTTGTGCTCTCCTGGCCGTATCGTTAATGGGATTTATACCAAATTTGGTATGGCATAACATGACCGTATGACGAACATAAATGGCTGGTCATATCATGAAAATCATGACTAAATTGTCATGAAAAGTATGATTTACATGCCACGCTCATGGGGCGTTCGCGGCCGTTTTGTTAGCTTGATATACACCAAATTTGGGATTGAGTGACGTGACTGTATGACGAACATAAATGGCAGATGGTAATATGCAAATAAGGACGTGCATGTCATGAACAACATGATTTGATTTACATGCCACGCTCATGGCGAGCTCGCGGCCGTTTCGTTAGCTTGAGATACACCAAATTTGGTATTGAGTGACATGACTGTATGAGGAACATAAATGACAAGTGGCAATATGGAAATCATGACATGTCATGAGCGACATGACTTGCATGCCACGCTCATGGCGCACTCGCGGCCGTTTCGTTAGCTTGAGATACACCAAATTTGGTATTGAGTGACATGACTGTATGACGAACATAAATGACAAGTGGTAATATGGAAATCATGACTTGTCATGTGCGTCATGACTTGCATGCCACGCTCATGGCGTGCTCGCGGCCGTTTCGTTAGCTTGAGATACACCAAATTTGGTATTGAGTGACATGACTGTATGACGAACATAAATGACAAGTGGTAATATGGAAATCATGACTTGTCATGAGGGACATGACTTGCATGCCACGCTCATGGCGTGCTCGCGGCCGTTTCGTTAGCTTGAGATACACCAAATTTGGTATTGAGTGACATGACTGTATGAGGAACATAAATGACAAGTGGCAATATGGAAATCATGACATGTCATGAGCGACATGACTTGAATGCCACGCTCATGGCACGCTCGCGGCCATTTCGTTAGCTTGATATTCACCAAATTTGGGATTGAGTGACGTCACTGTATGACGAACATAAATGACAAGTGGCAATATGGAAATCATGACATGTCATGAGGCATATGACTTGCATGCCACGCTCATGGCGTGCTCGCGGCCGTTTAGTTAGCTTGAGGTACACCGAATTTGGTATTGAGTGACATGACTGTATGAGGAACATAAATGACAAGTGGCAGTATGGAAATCATGACGTGTCATGAGCGACATGACTTGCATGCCACGCTCATGGCGCGCTCGCGGCCATTTCGTTAGCTTGATATACACCAAATTTGGGATTGAGTGACGTCACTGTATGACGAACATAAATGACAAGTAGCAATATGGAAATCATGACATGTCATGAGGGACATGACTTGCATGCCACGCTCATGGCGTGCTCGCGGCCGTTTCGTTAGCTTGATATACACCAAACTTGGTATTGAGTCACGTGACTGTATGACGAACATAAATGACAAGTGGTAATATGGAAATCATGACTTGTCATGTGCGTCATGACTTGCATGCCACGCTCATGGCGTGCTCGCGGCCGTTTCGTTAGCTTGAGATACACCAAATTTGGTATTGAGTGACATGACTGTATCACGAACATAAATGACAGGTCCTAACATGTAAAACATGACATGCAAATTATGTAAAGCATGATTTGCTCCTTCCTGGCTGCTTCGCATTACATCGATTCCCACAGTGCGTGGGATCTGCCGGCTTTTTTCAACCAAGAAACTCGCTAGCAGACGCTGCCTGCGTCGGCGTCGCGAGGCGAGAGAGGGGGAGTGTAGGAGAGGGGGAAGACGCGCATGCGCAGTGAGGGTGTGGGCCTCCGCGGGGAGGGATGCCTAGAGGAGAGAGAGGTAGAGAGGAGGTTTTAGATGCGAAGCATCTTATGCTCAGGGGCTCTGTCCGTCCCTCCCGTGTCCCGCGTCCCCCCGTCCCCCCGTCCCGCGTCCGGCCACTGTCATGAAGTAGGGATGTAACCATTATGCGAACCAGAACCCTGTAGTAATATGAAGGCCGTCAACCCTAACACAGTCATCAGAGTCATGGCCGAGAGAACAGAGAGGCTGCTTAGCAATGGCTAGGCAGGTGGTGTCTGTCGCCCAGGTTGACCCCATTCCTTGAGTCATGGCCGAGAGCACAGAGAGGCTGCTTAGCAATGGCTAGGCAGGTGGTGTCTGTCGCCCAGGTTGACCCCATTCCTTAATCTTGCTTGCATGTGTTTGGAGGGGGCTTAGTCCGTCCCTCCTTCCCGCGTCCCACAGCGCATGCGCGTCCCCTCCCCCTCTCTCTCCTACGCTCACCCCCTTTCTCTCCTCTGGGAATCGTCTACTCTACGGAGCGGCCCCCCGCGTCCCCTCCCCTATGCTCTCCGACGCTCACCCCCCTTCCTCTACTCTAGGAATCATCTTCTCTACGGAGCGGTGCATGCGCGTCCTCTCCCCCTCTCTCCTCTAGGAATACTCTACGGAGCGGCTCCGGCGTCCCACATCCCCACAGCGCATGCGCGTCCTCTCCCCCCTCTTGGAATCATCTACTGTACGGAGCGGCTCACGCGTCCCCCCACAGCGCATGCAAGTCCCCTCCCCCCTCTCTCTCCCCTCCTACGGTCCCCCCCCCCGTCCTTTCCTCTAGGAATCCTCTACGGAGCGGCGCGAACGACAGGTGGTGTGACAGCTGCTTACTCCGCTGGGGGGCGCCACGGTAGTTCCGCGGTATGAAAAATGACGGAGCGCGCGCGCCTCATTCTCTCTCCTGCGTAGCGCCGCGATGAGCGCCCGGACCACTGCCGTGAAATGAGAGCGGCGCCGTTCCTCCCGCTCAAGCTAATTATCTCCCCGCTGCTTCGCATCCACACATGGTTCCCTTTAGCGGGAGATGGGGAATTTTTTTTAAATTTTTTTTTAATGGGTTGGTGCATGGGCAGTGGGGGGTGTGGACGGACGGACGGATGGACGCCGGACGGACACCGGACGGATGGACGGACGGACGCCGGACGGACGGACACCGGACGGACGTGAGCATGAGACATTAAAGGCTTTCGCCTTAATATGCGGGGCTAATGTGCGTCCGTTTCGCATGCGTTCGTGTCCCCGCGGTTAGCGCATTGAGCAGACGCCAGCCCTGGAAACGAAAGTGATGTCCTGGTGCGTTCGAGCACTCAATGTACTCATTTATTCTAGCGCGTCCAAGTAAACGTAAATGCGGCACTGGCTCATGATACCGCCGCTCTCGTGCCAGTGAAAAGTGAAACGAACGCGCACCGAGGCATCCATCCCGCAGAAACAGGCAATAGACCACGAAATAACGCTGGTCAACAAAACAACGTCCGCACGCGTGCTCGGGGGCTGGGCTTCCTCGGTCACGTCCATGCACACGTGACCTTGCGTGCCATGACGTGTTGTTCTCGCTCGGACGCCGGAGAAGGTAGGGAAGAGATTTGGCTTGCGAAGGCTACGCGGGCCGAGCGGCAAGGGTTTCGAGCTCGCCTCCTCGCATCATCGTTTCGCGCCGCATCAAAATATAGGTTTTCTCAGCGCCTAATGAACCGATTGAAAAAATTCTTGTGGCATAATGCTCCTCATCGGACACACAACAACTGCCAGCGTCTAACTAAAATTTGCTATGGGGCCTGGTGAGGGGCCCTTTAACTTAGCCCTCACCTCTTCTTCGAGAGTTGGCCTGCCCAAGACTTCATTATCACTGCCTCTATATTGTTTGAATTGTTAACATGTTAGCAACACCCATGTATTTCTCTTTCGGATTGTCGAGTTCTAAGTGCGGAGCACTTTAGGGGCCCAGGCTGTCGTGTGCTGTCGTCCTCTCATGTCGCTTGGCGTAACGAAGGCAAAACCACATGTAGCACAGCCATGTGTAGCAAGGGGGGCGGGAAAGAGAAGGGAGGCTAAGGAGGAGTGATGTGAGGGTGAAGAGGAAGGATAAGACGAGCGAAGGGGAGAGGAGGAAGGTAATATGCTGTCATGGTGAGCTGCCATCTTATGTCAACGCGATCGTCACGCATACAAAACAAAATATAGCACAGCCATGTATCGCAAAAGGCGGGAAATGGAAGTGAGGGTGAGGAGGGTGGTAACGAGGAAGGGAGATGGTAAATCATAGCTTAGCCATGTATGGCGTTAGGGAGGCGAAACCATGCAAAGTATAGCCCTGTATTGCTAGGTGGTGGGAAAAGAAAGGGGGGGTGAGGAGAAGTGATGTGAGGGTGATTAGGATGGAAAGAAGGAAGGGAGAAGGTGAAGCATAGCATAGTCATGTATGGCAACACGCCGGCGAAACCATCTATAGCATAGCCGTGTATAGCAAGGGTGTAGGAAAGAGAACTGAGGGATAGGAGAAGGAAAAGGAGGACGGAGAGGGTAAAGCATAGCACAGTAATGTGTGGCGTTAGGCTGGCAGAACCATGTATAGCACAGCCACCTATAGCGTAGCCATGTATAGGAAGTGGGTGGGAAAGGGAAGTAAGTTGCGAAGGAAGGAAAGGAAGAAAGGAGTATGCTGTCAATTAATGTCGTCGCTGGGGATCATGCAGGCAAACCATGTATAGCATAGGCAATTATAGCAAGAGTAAGGGAAATGATGGTGCCGAGGAGGGAAGAGGGTAAATCATTGCATAGCCATGTATAGTATAGCATACCAACTGGAGAGAAAAGAGAAATGAGTGTGAGGAGAAGTATGTAAGAGAGAGGCGGAAGGAAAGAAGGATGGGAGACGGCGCCACTGCACCACAAATGAAGGTTTCCTTTCCCGCCACGGAGGCCTAGCAGGCTGCACAGTTGACAAGGCCGGGCGCTTGCCCGCGAATGCGAGCCCAGATGAAGGAAGGCAGATCCTTCAGCGACGCTCGCAGGCTGCGTTTGTCCGGTGTACTTCTACTCTGGTGTCTCCTTCCCAAGCGTAGTTCACATAATAAAGTCTTACCAACAAGCTCCTCAACAACAAGCTCCTCCTTGAGTTCGCCGCTGAAGGACAGGGGAATCGCTGCACCGCACTTCCTATAGCTTTCACGTTGAGTGCAAGTGTATAATTTTTTTTAATGCGAATGCATTTCATAGTCGGGCTATGTCAGGCATCCGGCGTTGAGCGGCGTTGGCGTTGTGCGGCGTTGTCCGCGGAGGAGGAGGAGGAGGATAGGTTGAGGAGGCGTGCGCGCCGGCAGGTGTTAGATGTGAATCATCTTATGGCGAAGCTTAATCCGGTGGTGGTGGTGTGCGGCGTGACCACCCTTACTGCGCATGCGCAAACCCTTTCAAAAAAAATAAAAATAAAAAACCTCCTCTCTCCCTATCTCTCCTCTAGGCATCCCTCCCCGCGGCAACCACACCCTCACTGCGCATGCGCCTCCCCTCCTCTCTCCCCTGCTACGCTCCCCCCCTCTCTCCTCTAGGCATCCCTGCCCGCGCCGTCCACACTCCCACTGCGCATGCGCGTCCCACCTCTCTCCTCTCCTACGCTCCCCCCTCTCTTCTCTAGGCATCTCTGCCCGCAGCGTCCACACTCCCACTGTGCATGCGCGCCCCCCCTCTCTCTCTCCTCTCCTACGCTCCCCCCCCTCTCCCTCTCTCTCGCCTCGCGACGCCGACACAGGCAGCGTCTGCTAGCGAGTTTCTTGGTTGAAAAAACCGACTGCTCGCGCTGCACAACCGTTCACTGGCCACCCCGTATATATGGCAATGGATCTTGACCTCCAAGGTGGTGCCGGTGGGAGATTTCTCCTGTGCGTTGTTGAACAATAAAAATTCGCAGCGTGCGCGTTAACTAAAAGCGGACTGCGAGTCTCTGTGTCCAGTCGGGAGTCTTCTGTCTCTCATTGCACATTAGCAGCAATTGGCATGTTCCAGTAGGAAACACCGCTCCATCGCTGCGTGCTTTACGCATCCCCAGTTTTAAATGCGTCTTGCCGCACTTCAACCGCTCGTCGAGATGCACCACCCATCAAGCCTGATCCTTTACACGGACTCGACGCAAGCTGTTCGCGTACTTCGTCGCGTTGACCGTTCTGTGGGTGTAGCAGAGCAATTTCAATTGCTTGCGCTGCAGCTTATCCGTGCTCAGTTCGAGTGTGTTGGATTCGCCGATCTAGTGTCCTGGCTCATGCCGCGGCAGATGCCGCTTGCCATCCTGTAACCGTCATGTACCCCTTACCTCTGCTCCTGCTGCCACCTTCTGACACTGTGGACATTCACAAAGAAAATCTTCGGCGCACCACGCGAGCTCTCATACCTCCGCGTGGTCATGACCTCCCGAGTGGACTTACTCGTCAAGAGGAGGTATCGCTCCGAAGGGTTCGCGTGGGTGCAGCTGTGACGCCTTCAATCCGCGCGAAGTGGGGCTACACCGACACAACTTCAAGCTGCCCATTTTGTCCTGCGCCTGTGCGGGAAGCAGACCTGAACCACCTCCTATGGACATGCCCTGGGCTTCAAGCGGCTCGTCGACGCCATCTGCGGCGTGCGGGACTTCAGCACACCAGGCCGCCTGACTTGCAGCGATGGATTTACGGTCCGAACCATAGGTCCCTCCTGGACTTCATGGAGGAAACACAGCTACACAGTTTTGTGTGATATGTATTGATGCCGTAGGGCAAACTCACGCAATAAAAAAAATGCGAATGCATTTTTTAGTCGGGCTATGTCAGGCATCCGGCGTTGGCGTTGTCCGCGGTGGCCTCGGCAGGTGTTATAGTGAGTGGAGAGGAGGAGCGCGCTCTGGTGCGTGAGGGCGCTCGCATCGCGGGAGCTCGGCGGAGCTATATATGAAAAAAAAAGTTTTTAATAAAAAAAAAGAAAAAAAGAACAAAAGAAAATTAAGAAAAAGCTAAAAAAATAAAAAAGAAAAAAAAACAGAAAAAAAGCAAAAAAAAAAACAGGCGCTGCGCCGTGCTCCCGACCAGGCTGCAGAAATTAGGCGCCTTTTCCTTCTTCGAACCACAACCACCATATATAAATGGAGTGAAGCGCGCGCGAAATGCATTCGCATTTCCTCACGATTCCCTTCGGGGAGGTGGGGGGCAATTTTTTTGCATTTGTCGCATTCTACGATAGTGAGCTCTTTTAACGCGGGAGCGTTCAAGAGCTCGTTTCGCAGAAATTCCCGGCGTCGGTGTCGGTGTCGGCGTCGGCGGCGACGTCGTTGGTTGTGAGCGAAAAATCATCATCTTGTCCATCACCGAAAAATCGATAAACATGCAAATAAAAAATAATGAAACCTTCTGGGTCCGAGTGAGAATCGAACCCAGTTTGTCTGCGTGGCAAGCAGGTGTTCAACCACACAGCCATGCTTCTGCTTGGAATTACATTGAAAATAACTTCCTCTGCTTCGAAATGCAGTGAAAATAACTCTTGCTTTAAAAACATACGCGTCCTGTGTACAGGTGTGAGCGGTGAGCGTTCTTTCTTGTGTCACTCCAAAGTATACAGTCAGAGAAGCTTATCTTTGAAGATGTGACACGGTGTACCAAAAAGTCGCAAGAATTAAACGGGCCATAAGGCCCGGCTGGGAACAGGAACGTCGTGAAATTCGAGGGTAGCTCCAGTAGCGAACTGCAGCACTTGGGCACCTTTGCGCCTTTGGGTGTCCTTACAAAAAACAAAACAAAAACAAAACAAAAGAAAAAAAACTGGTGTACACAGAACGGTAAGCACGCTAGACTGTTTCCGTTAAATGGACGGCGACGTGAAAATTGCCTCTCAGGATCATTAAGTGGCTGTCCACTCTCCTGAAAAAAACAATGAAAAAAAAAGACGTAGGACATCATCCGGCATGAAGCAGTGCTCTAGCTTGCAGCCTTGGGATAGACAGGAAGCCTCAAAGTAATTACTTCCGTTATCACTTCTGTGCAGGCGGTCAGTACTCGAGCTTGTGACTGTCCCGGTTCCAAGCACGACAGTACGACGTCGTGTTCCATCAGCGGTAGATGTCCGGTACCACAGCAGTTTTCTCGAAGTCATCGCTGTGCAGCTTCTGGCACAAGTTGCAGAAGTCATAGTCTCTCATACGTTCAACTTTGTACTTGTCCTTCCACTCGAAGTAGCGCTTGTACAGGTTGTAGTCCTTAGCCACTTTTTTAAGGTAGTGAGCCAAGTGCATCGGCGACTCGAAGCTGAGGGCGTCGATGTATGATCCTGGTGGTGCAACCTGACTGTAGTTTGCTCCGCCATACACGACAGGGATGATGTCGTACAGCAGGTTCGTGTATAGCTTCTCGGTGACGTAGTCCTTGCAGATGGAGTTCTCGAACGATAGGTAAAAGAAATATTTTTTTCGCAAACATCTCGTTGCAGTTGAACACCAAGTCCTGAGGACATTTGTATTCACCACATTTGCCGTAAACATCGATGTAGAGGTGCTTCTGCAGCTCCTCTACGTAGTGTTCTCGCTTTCCGGATGTCTTGAAGCTGCTGACGGCCCACGCGGCACTCTTGGACTTGCCTTTCCAGGCGTTCTTTAGGGACTGCTTGGAGTATGGATGTTCAGCTGGCCTTAGTTTGGTGATCCTGGCATAGGTGTTTAGAACGTCCGAGTCCAGCCTGCATATGAAATAATAAAACAGTCATGTTTCAGGCACTGTGAGTCGGAATACATAACAGGTGCTGTCTTGAAAATAGCGTAAAGTTTATCGGCATTAAAGCTTATGACAAATCACTCCTCCGCAATGCTGAAAGTTGGCGGAAAGGTTAAAAACAAAGCATTGATAGGCAGGGGTTCGTAGTACAACAAGCGACATATTTTTAGCGCGTAAGTAGGAAGTTCAGGAACTCAGGGGAGAGAAGAAGAAACACAGTGCACAGGGCAAGGGCTAATCCTGTGCAGCTCCTGACGGCCCACGCGGTACCCTTGGACTTGCCTTTCCAGGCGTTCTTTAGGGACTACTTGGAGTATGGTTGTTGAGCTGGAATTTGTTTGGTGATCCTAACATAGGTGTTTTAGAACGTCCGAGTCCAGCACTGTGTTTTTTATCTCCCCTGAGTTCCTTAACTTTCTACTTTTGCGCTGAAGATATGTCACATGCTATACACCACCAACTCGCCCAAGAGGAAGTTTTATTTCGTAGCACAAAGCTACACAAAAACACATACGCATTTCTTATAAAGTAACGCTTCCATGTTGTAGAAAATCTTGCCCGGGTAAATCAATCAACCAATCAATCCACTTTATTTGGTCCATTTCAAAAAATAGACAGAGGAGCAACGAATAAAAGCTGTCTTTCGACAGCTTGTCGAGCCCACCGCCCCCCCTTACAAGGATTCACGGCAGCACAGCGACAGTTACGTTTTACATACAAAGTGAAAAAGAAAGG
>JALIZH010022085.1:0-31525 GCA_030522465.1 Rhipicephalus appendiculatus | reverse complement strand
GCAGTGGTTGCATGAGGGACCCCCCCACCACCCCCCCTTACGCCTTTCCGCGCTTGTTAACCCTCTATTGCATGGTGTCTTATATTTGGCACATACTGATTAACATTTTTTATAGCGGGCGCAAGAGGACCAGTGGAGAATGTGACACAGTTAGAGTAATCCTTATAGTTACGTGCACTAAATATAAAAAAGCGCTGCCATCCCTAGAACAGTATGAAATCTAGGCATGAAATAGATTTCACGGTGCACGTGCAAGCTCGGATCATGAACAACAGTGACTGCTATATTTTTCTTGCAACCATTTTCTTGTTGCAGAAGCAAGAAAAAATTATTTTGGCATATCTCGTGGCTTTGAAAATTCATGCTCATTAAGTATCTTCTCAATTCCGTTTTCCACTACGGTATATAGTCGGAAATCGGTATGTGCCATATTTGGCACAGTATGCATGTGAGTGATGAAATGTGCAATATGATACCATCTATGTTTTGTTGCACAGTGCAAATACAAACAAAAAGAAATCCTCTGAGGTCATGCAGCACAGCTCGTTTTTGCCAGATTTCAGTTGTGGTGGTAGGTTTTGAGATGCTTCACGGAAATATCGAGTGCCAGCAGCAGTACCTGGCAATCTTTTGTTACATTATTGGCGTGGGTGCACGAAAAAATTCTGTGAAGTCTAACCAGTGCACGGCGATATTTAGCTTTTACGATTTGTCGGCAATTGACGCTCACAACCACAAGTCAGCGATTGGAAATTCGGGTAGGAAAGTACATCAAGGCGGCCCCATGCGTAGAGCCAAACGTGTAAGCGGCCATCTTGCAAGTAGATGTCGGCAGTCAGATGCACTAACCAAAATGTTCAATTATGCCTGAACACAGGAAGCAATTGCTTTGCTTTATTCCACAAATCAAGCTAAAAGACCGCAATCAGTGAGATTTTGTTTTTCAGCCATGGCAGCAATTTTGCTCGCCCACTTGCATAGTGTGCAATATTTGGCACAAACCTTTATCTTCATTAACACAGTGACAATAAATCTGAAAATTTTTGTACATGTTATTCTTCATGTAGTTAATGATAAAAAATGATCAAATAATTTTTCAATTGATTTTCTCATAAATCATGCAATATAGGGTTAAAGACACGCGGGGCGTTTCCTCTCTTCTTGAGCATTCCCCGGCTGGTCGAACCGATGGGGGTGATCTTATCGCATACGCCTCGGAGCGGCGGAGATGGGCCGGCTGGTTTGATGTGCGCTTCAGCCGCGTTTGTCGCCCCCGCTCCCATGCTGTTACCCGCGGGTAGAATGTACGATGCGCTGGGGAATCTATCAATTTGGACTTTATACGCGAAGTAACGGCGGCGGCGACGGCAACGGCGACGGCAAAAACCCGTCGAGACTGTTCATATAATTGCTATCGCAGTAAAATAGTTGAAAAGCTCAAAACAAAGGTGGTTAAGCATAGTTACAAGAGCTCCTGCGAAAGCAGAACGACGACAGCTTTCACATATCGCGAGAAGGGCTGGCGGCATCGCTATGAATTCTCAGCGTTGCTGGAGGAAAGGTGCATCTGTGTTTAGAGCCTTTCAGATCGAAAAATACTGCTTGTAAAATAACCACACAGTAAAAACATTTACACCCTTAAGGGTGTAATCAGGGTGTTTGCATTAAAAGCACCCTCATGAACACCCTTATTACACCCTTATTTTCACAAATTGGGTGTTGGTAAGTAAAACACCCTTGCAACACCCCATTTACACCCTCATCTGAGGGGTGTAATGAACAAGGCTACAAATGTACAACATTTTTGGGCAGGTTTTGCTTATATTTTAAGTATACATGAACCGTCTTGATACCAGCAAGGCCCGTCCTACTAGCTGCTTGCGGTTCTAGTAACGAATCGAAGTAGGAAGTAACGCAATGCAAGCGAAACACAGCGTTCATTCATAAAGCGCGCGAACTACAAAGACGGAAGACACAACAGGAGCGCTGCTCATCCAATAAGATCAGGGCCAATCCTGTTGTATGTGTTCCTCTCGTCTCTGTCGTTTTCGCGTTTTCTGAATACTGAAAAAGTGAACTAGCCCGAATCAAGGTAATGTTGCGCACAATCCCCCCCCCCCCCCCCCCCCACTACCTTAAGAGCGATGATATTAAAGCTGGAGGTAAAATGTCTGCCATCTGCAAAATGGCCCTCCGCGCAGTTCGGGCCATCAGGTCCCTTAAAACGGGCCATCAGGTCCCTTAAAAATGGACATTGACGTGAGGTATTTTGAGCCGCGGGCACGTTTTATTTAATTACAGTTCCGAATATTCCTCTTCGTGTTACACATTCTTCGTTAAGTGCATCAGAAAAATTAAAAGAAGGACACCTACTATAAAAAAAAATGCGAAAAAAGACGTTTCGGTTCCCCTGACGGAGCCTTGCTCACAATGACGGGAGCCTTGTTGACTAGATTGCGAACAAGGTTCTCGTCAGGGGCGCCGAAACGCCTTTTTCGCATTTTTTTATGGCGGGTGCACTTCTTTTAATTTTATGATGTTACTTCCCGAGCATACGTGCTTCCGTCAAAACCTCAACTTCATTAAGTGCGATAAGTCAACAGTACTGCACCCTTTTCAGTGGTGGTCTTGTTCGAAGAACTGCAAGCAAAGTACAAATAGGTGTTCTCTTCAAATAGTGTAACGGTCCATGCATGCAATGTTGCGTGGAGCAATGTCCTGCGCAATATCAAGGCGCTCTTGAAATATCGCCTGCGTGGCCATGAATGCACAGTCGCGCAGTCTCGACTACAGGAGCTGCAACTGGGCACCATCCGCGTACGCTGGGCCAGGTGTCAGCCATGGGAGGGGGGGTTAGGTGCAAAAGTGCTCCCCCGCCCCCAGGCCACACACACCTTGATTTTGCAGTCCTACCACTGCTTGCTTCATGTATATGCTTCGTTTAATTCTTATTGCTATAATAAGTTCTGCGTGAATAAAGCAGTAATAAAAGGGTGCACTGTCAGCGCAGAGCGCTACGAAGCGCGGCGACGAGTGTGGCGAGGATTAAGAAGCGAAGCGGCGCGACAGGAAAGACGACGGCAAGTTGCTTGACTATGGACCCAACGACGACATGCCGACCCACAGTTTCGAGCAATGGAAGCCTAGGCTAAGCTACAACGAATAGCCGAAGACGATGAGTTTTGAGTGAGGGAGTTGGCGTCGCGGGAACGGCACGACAAGGCTCATGGCGAAGAGAGACGTTCGACTGTCCAACAAACAAAGGGAATCCGACCCTCACCTGCGAGTTCTGGAAAATTTCCGTCTCCGAGAAAGAGCGGCTACAGCCGACGCTGAGGGAAGGTTGAGTGGAATCACATTATCATCGCTATATCACAGCTGATACAGTACTTAGTAAAAGTTACCCTAAAGCTATGCAAAAGCCACTAGCTCCACTGTTTCACCAATCTTTACGACGCTAAGTAAAGCTGTGACGTGCAGCCCGTGCAGTCTTTACAGCATCGTCGCAATGCACACTGCGATTCGAATACACTGTTTAAGAAGCATAACGAAATAAGCCGGAGAAATAGAGCTGCGGCCGCGCAACCCAACAACGGCTGGAGAAACGTTCGCCGGCGCTGCCGGCGCCGCTGGCGCCGCTTAGTCTGGTCGCCTAGGCAACCTCGGTTGCCCTGACCGCCGCGCGTGCGCAGCGCGCCGGACTATGTACCACGTGATTCTATGCGCTGGAGAAATAGTCTCCGGTTTTTGTGCGTGTGGTGCAGGTCGTTCTCGCTCAGTCGAGTTTAGCAGTCGGGGTTTTTTTGTTTGAAATGTGCCTGCGCTCTGTGCTCGTCCTTTGTGTTCTGCCAGTGCTGCTTATTAGGAAGATGCACTGTACTGAAGGGGAGGCCTGCAGCTTCATATCGTGGAACACTCGGAAGTGAAACGGTATGTACCGCTCTCATGTTGCTGTCGTCAGCGCTTTGTTAACTGTGTGAGCGCGATAACGCCGTCAACTGAGTCCTTCATAACTGGTGGGCGATAAGTCAGCATTTGTTTACGTAGCGAGTATATTTGTGTGTATTGTTTCATCGGTATGATGGCAAAGTGGTGTGATGTTAAATGCGGGCAAGCTTTTCTTCCTTTGGAGTTGAAAGCAGAGTGCCCATGCGCGGCTGGGATTCGGCGATGGATTTGAACAGAGTTGTGGCCATAGTTCTGGCGGCGCCCTTCTCTGTTGGCAGTGGTGTTTGGTGCCCCGCTCGCGATGAACCTCTATTTTGGTTTAATAATAGTTGAGTAGGGATGGCGCCTGTTAGCTGTAAGCGTCAACCATGTCGAAGGCGCGTATGCTTGGGCATGTTGTTAATTCATGTGCACTTTTTTTTAGTGCACAATAGGGCCAAGGACGGAAAACAAGGGCGTGGTGTCCGCGTCGTTCTTTTCCGTCCCTGTTCGCTTTGTGCGCTGAAACAACCGTGATACTCAGGTTGATGCATGTGGGTGATAACACAGCATATTGCGTCGCGTTGGGTGCGCCTCGCGAAGCTCGCCTACGTGCTAATACATTCCGTTTCGTTAAATTCGTAGCGATGTTTTCATTCACCTGGAACGTAGGTTGTGGGCATACAACCTGTGCATGTGGGGCCGATCGTTAAACTTGAGAGGGCACATTTTTGGGCAAGTTGGTGGTTCATTATGTGACACCAGCGCAAAACAAGGAACAAGGGACAAGGAAGAACTACAAACGAGCGCTGAACTTTCAACTGAAGTTTATCTCCGAAACGGGACAGAATATAAAGAAAAAATACGACACGTGAACATAAAAGATTGCAAAGCACTTTTTGCAAAAAAAAAAAAAAAAAAAAAAAAAAAAAAAAAAAAAAAAAAAAAAAGAAAACCTAAACAGTTATGTTCAATCTTTGTTATGTTTTGGAATCTTTTATGTTCACGTGTCGTTTTTTCTTTATATTCTGTCCCGTTTCGGAGATAAACTTCAGTTGAAAGTTCAGCGCTCGTTTGTAGTTCTTCCTTGTCCCTTGTTCCTTGTTTTGCGCTGGTGTCACATAATAGTTAAACTTGACTTGTGTTTGAATGGATCTGTCATGTGTGTGTGTGTGTGTGTGACCAAATAGCCATACCTTAACTGTGCAAGCGCTAGTTTGAGCATAAGTGCTGGCGTTCGAACCCAATTTATTTTATTTTGTTTATTTCCACTATGTGTAGCTTTCGTTGTATTGTTCTGGTTATTAAGAGTTATTCACTTCACCCAATTTTGGTGTTTTAACTGCGCTAAGTACTTTTGCGTGTAGAAATATTATAAAACGGAGTTTGTACCACCACCTGCAATGACATTTTCTGATAAAAGACGAACCTAATAGTTTATCCGATATTGTAAGTTCTCTAGTCATAAGTTACAGATGTTAAAGGGATTTGTGCTGTGTCAAGCATATCAATATTTTATTTGTTGCACAAAACTCGCGATAATGTTATACATACTGCACGATATGCATGCATGTGTTGCTACTAAAATTTAAGATTACGCAGCGTATTTATCTGAAAACACAACAAATATAGCATGCTTTTTTCGGTATCTTGGCGTTGAAACAATTCAATAACTTAAGGAATCTGTTTCACCGAATTATTATTTTGTATTACTAAATTCCGGTCAATAGCTTTCAGGATTCTGGTTATTGGCGATTGTTGGAGAAGCTTACATATTTTTGCTTACAGCTTAGAGCGCCCGCCCTCGTGTCACCTTCCTTCGTCCTGTCACTGCGCTGTTTTGTCAAGTTGTAAGTTATGTACCAACTAGCCCACCTTTCGCCGCTTGTCCAGTTTACATACTTTATTGTGATGGCCTGTGGTTCATGATCGGTGCTTTGTAAGTCTCAGAATATTTGCCTTTTCTTCCCTGCACAGCCATTAAACAGCCTATGCTGCATTAGTAAGGAGTTCTGCTGTTTTAGCTGACCAGGATCATTGAAACGAGGGACCATAATTTAGCAGTATGCAATAGTCATTTAGCGAAAGCAATTTCTTACATTATATAATCGTGTCAATGTGAGCCGCGTGAAGAACACTACTTCAGTTTTATTCGCAACCAAACACATAACTACACCAAGGTGGTAATGTGGGCATGTTGGTATTCCATGTTTATGAAGGGTAAGAGCGCACTGAAGACGAACACACAATGAAGGCACACACACGCACACACATAGCGTTACTTTCAACAGTTTATTTTTGTGATCTCGAGACTACTTATAGGGCAAACCATGAGCACATGCAGTGCTCATGGTGCCTTTGCCCTGCAGTGGGCGTAGTCAGGCTCGTGATGATGATGATGATGATGATGATGATTGAGATGATCAATAGTGTACCACTAAAGAAACACTCACGCGGTCCCTTGTGCATCCGCTTCGGTCGACTCGAAGGCTGAAGCCATTCTGCTTTTTCTTCTAAGTCCACGTATGGAACCTCCCGCAGCCCCCTCCGGAAGCGTTCTGCAACTAGCGTGGTTTTGCGGTGCCTACGAGATCGGAAGGCACTATAAGCTTTCTGCACCTCACCTTGTTTTACAATGGCCTCCGTGATAGGCCCACTCTTTGACCGAACAATGATGTCAAGTGATGGTGTCACCATGTGACGTCACGTCATGATGACGTCATGTGACGTCATGACGCGGTGATTTTTTCCGTCACTCGAGTTGACGCCGCCGACGTGGGACGCCTGTCAACTTTCCCGTTTGATGAGGCACCTAAGACTCTCGCCTTAAGACACTTAGCTAAAACGGTTCCTTGGCAGGCTGACCGTAAGTGGCAGAGCGTTTACCACGAAAAAGGGAATAGATATTGGCTCGCTGTCGAAGCCGTGAGTCATGGATAAAGCTAAGAAGACAACGGTACAATTGTCTTACTGATAAACTTGAGGCGCAGAGTGTAGATGGTGCTTAATCTAATTTGTTTAACTGAGGTGTTTAAGCACATTTGCACTCAGCATTGAGGCTTGCTGGTACTCAGCCTTGCAGAACTCTTCATTTACTGACAGCGACAAATATCTAGAGAAGACTAAATAAAACAAAAGGATTCCAAGATCTGTTTGTGCGTGTGTAATAACTATATGCTATGATAAAAGGGCCACGCTGTAGTGAGGGAGACGTGGTACAGTTTTGATCACCCGCATATCTTAAACGTGCAGTTAAACCTAATATACAAGTGTGAAACCACGCAATCTACCGGGATAACAAGTGCCGTATAAGCAAATGCATCATTTTACTTCTTATCCAGACATCCCACTCTAATACCGCGTAGATCACGCGATGATGCTGTGTGTCGAAAATGTTGGGTGCAGAATTTCTTCCACTAATGATGTGCCCTCAAACCTCCGCCGGATAGACGAAGGGCTCGTTACGAATAGTAGGGAGATCATTAAAGAGTACCCGCGGGAAACATTGTAACGATATGCAAACACGACCGTCGTTATCGCTGCTGGTAAATATCATCGGGGCGTACTGACGACTTGCCGTTACACTGAATGACGCCAGTGAGATTTATTGCGAGAAACTTCAAATTCCCTGGAGATTTCCTTGTGGCCTCAAGTGCACTATATGACTAACTCATGTACGGGAAATCACATTTTCTTTAAGCTTCCGCTTCAGCTAGCATTAGTTTTCTATTCCGTGAACCGGTAAACCGTAGGGTATGGCCGTCATAAGGAATATTTAGTTGTACTTTTGCTTCAAAAGTGCGTTCGGTATTACTCCTGCTTATGACCTAGATATTGTCACGTGGTCGTGACGTTGACGAAGGCAGCAGGCAGTAGTCCAAGACGAAACACTTTATTTGGGCCGAACTTGTGGCCGGTAAACTGAAGGGGAGATTACAGCAATAAACGCTGGCACTGATAGCGGCGAACAGAGCGTCGGCCGTCGATCAACTGTACATCGCTGGAACGCGCCGGCTTTTATAACGCACGCGTCGAACATTCTAGCCTTATCACTAGTCGTCGCGGAAGCTCTGGAATAATCTTGAGTGTTAGCGTCTTGCGTGCAATCTTAACAGAACGATCTACTACAAGCGAGAAGCTTCTGGAACAATAAGGCGCGGTCTGCGCCGAGTACTGCTGATAGTCTTTGTGGGCGGAAACCGAATACAGTGAAAGAAACGCGCGTGGCAATGCCCCCCCTCTGAAAAAGCATCGTCCCGATGCTTAAAACAGAACACGGGGGGGGGAAAATGCATGCAACAATAAATAAATCAAGAAAGCACAATGAACAATAAGCACAAGCAAGAAAGTCCAATGAAAAAAAGTAGAGTCCTCAGGTTCACTAACGCGCGTAAAACGGCTTGAGGCGCACAACATGGACGACTTCAGGTCGCGCACGGCGCCGTTGAGAGTTCGTAATGCCGTCGGGGACAACCTCGTAGTCGAGTGTGCCGAGACGTCTAAGTACCCTGTACGGTCCGAAGTAGCGTCGCAGAAGTTTTTCACTTAGTCCGCGTCGGCGTATCGGCGTCCACACCCAAACACGATCGCCGGGCTGGTATTCCACGAAGCGTCGTCGAAGATTGTAGCGGCGGCTATCGGTCGTCTGTTGATTCTTGATCCGCAGGCGGGCGAGCTGTCGTGCTTCTTCGGCGCGCTGTAGGTAGGCGGTCACGTCGATGTTTTCCTCGTCGGTCACGTTCGGTAACATGGCGTCGAGCGTCGTTGCCGGGCTCCTTCCGTAGACCAACTTGTATGGCGTCATCTGCGTCGTTTCTTGCAAGGCCGTGTTGTATGCGAAGGTCACGTACGGAAGGATGGCGTCCCACGTCTTGTGTTCGACGTCGACGTACATGGCCAGCATGTCGGCGATGGTCTTATTGAGACGCTCGGTCAGGCCATTGGTCTGTGGGTGGTACGCCGTAGTCCGGCGGTGGCTTGTGTGGCTGTACCTCAGGATTGCCTGAGTTAGGTCCGCCGTAAAGGCCGTACCTCTGTCGGTAATGAGGACCTCTGGGGCGCCATGACGCAGTACGATGTTCTCGACGAAGAACTTTGCTACCTCGGTGGCACTGCCCTTGGGCAGGGCCCTTGTCTCGGCGTAGCGGGTGAGGTAGTCCGTTGCCACGACGATCCATTTGTTTCCGGAATTCGACGTCGGGAACGGCCCCAGTAAGTCCATGCCGATTTGCTGGAACGGTCGGCGAGGTGGCTCGATGGGTTGCAGAAGTCCGGCTGGCCTAGTGGGTGGTGTCTTCCGTCGCTGACAATCTCGGCAAGTCTTCACGTAGTGGGTGACGTCGGCAGTGAGGCGAGGCCAGTAGTACTTTTCTTGTATCCTCGCCAGCGTGCGGGAAAATCCAAGGTGTCCAGCCGTCGGGTCGTCATGCAGAGCATCCAGAACTTCTGGACGTAACGCTGAAGGTACCACGAGGAGGGAGTCGGCCCGACGTGGCGAGAAGTTTTTCTTTAGAAGAACGCCGTTCCGCAAGAAAAACGACTCCAGTCCTCGTCTGAATACCTTCGGAGCCACGGTGGCCTTGCCCTCGAGGTATTCTATAAGGCCCTTGAGTTCCGGATCGGCGCGCTGTCGTTCGGCGAAGTCATCAACGCTTAAAGTTCCCAAGAAATAGTCACCATCTTCATCGTCCTGCGGCGGTGGATCAACGGGGGGCACGGGACAGGCAGTCGGCGTCAGAGTGCTTTCGTCCGGACTTGTAAACGACGGTGATGTCGAATTCTTGAAGTCTCAGACTCCATCGTGCGAGACGACCTGAAGGGTCCTTCAAGTTAGCTAGCCAGCACAAGGCATGGTGGTCGCTCACAACTTTGAAGGGCCTTCCATAGAGGTAGGGGCGAAACTTTGACGTAGCCCAGATAATGGCAAGGCACTCTTTTTCTGTTGTGGAATAGTTGCCTTCTGCTTTGGAGAGCGACCGGCTAGCATAACTGATAACCCTTTCTTCTCCGTTAGTCTTCTGCACAAGAACGGCGCCGAGTCCTACGCTGCTTGCGTCGGTGTGGATTTCCGTCTCGGCGTATTCGTCGAAATGCGCAAGTATCGGATGCGTCTGCAGGCGTCGTTTCAGTTCCTGAAATGCTTGAACTTGCGCCGTTTCCCACCGGAACTCGACGTCAGTCTTCGTGAGCTGCGTTAGTGGCTCGGCGATCCTTGAAAAGTCCTTGACGAAGCGTCTGTAATAGGCGCACAGGCCGAGAAATCGGCGAACCGCCTTCTTGTCGGTGGGTGGCGGGAAGGCGGTGATGGCAGCTGTTTTCTGCGGGTCTGGGCGCACTCCAGTCTTGCTGATCACGTGACCCAAAAATAGGAGCTCCTCGTACGCGAAGCGGCACTTTTCCGGCTTCAGGGTTAGTCCGGAGCTCTTGATTGCTTCAAGTACTGATTCAAGACGCTCGAGGTGTTCGTCGAAGTTCGAGGAAAACACAACGACGTCGTCCAAGTAAACGAGGCATGTTTGCCACTTCAAGCCAGCCAGTACTGTATCCATAACCCGTTGGAAAGTCGCAGGCGCCGAGCAAAGGCCGAAGGGCATGACCTTGAACTCGAACAAACCGTCCGGTGTAATGAAGGCAGTTTTTTCTCGGTCTCTCTCGTCGACTTCGATTTGCCAGTAGCCCGTCTTGAGGTCCATCGAGGAAAAGTACTTGGCGTTGTGGAGTCGATCTAGGGCGTCGTCTATTCGTGGGAGAGGATACACGTCTTTCTTTGTGATTTTGTTCAGGCGACGATAATCGACGCAGAAGCGTAGGGTCCCATCTTTCTTCTTCACTAACACCACAGGCGACGCCCACGGACTCTTTGAAGGCCGGATGATGTCGTCGCGAAGCATTTCGTCGACTTGTTTCTTTATGGCCTCGCGTTCTCGCGCCGAAACTCTGTACGGGCTCTGACGAAGTGGCCTGGCACTTTCTTCGGTTATGATGCGATGTTTTGCGACTGGGGTCTGTCGAACTCTTGACGACGATGAAAAGCAGTCCTTGTATTGCAGGAGCAGAGTTTTGAGCTTTTCCTGCTTATGCGTCGGAAGGCGCGCGTTAACGTCGAAGGCTAGTTGATGATCTTCGTTCGTCGTAGTAGCTTCGATAGACTCGGCGAGGGTGAAAGCGTTGCTGGCTTCCACAATTTCTTCGATATAGGCAACCGTCGTGCCTTTGCTCACGTGCTTGTATTCGTTGCTGAAGTTCGTGAGCATCACTGATGTTTTCCCTCCTCGCAGCTCGGCTATTCCTCTGGCGACGCAAATCTCGCGGTTGATTAACAGGTGCTGGTCGCCTTCAACGACGCCTTGAAGGTCTATTGATTTTCGAGTGCCGACGGAAATGCTGACGCTGGAGCAGGGGGGGAATGGTGACTTGGTCTTCGAGCACATTCAAGGCGTGCTTCCCTGACGGCGTGTGCGGCGGTAGTGCTTTTTCGGTGGATAGCGTTATCGACTTGGATCTCAGATCGATGACTGCTCCGTGAAGGCCTAGGAAGTCCATACCAAGGATGACATCTCTCGAGCAGCGCTGTAGGACGACGAAGCTCGCGGGATAAATCCGGTTGTTAATGGTGACTCTCACTGTACAGATTCCTGCCGGCGTTACTAGGTGGCCTCCGGCTGTCCGGATTTCAGGGCCTTCCCAAGCAGTCCTCACTTTCTTCAACTTCGCGGCGAACGTCCCACTAATGACGGAATAGTCGGCTCCGGTGTCGACGAGAGCTGTGACACTGTGGCCGTCGATGAGAACGTCGAGGTCGCTAGTCCGTCGCCTTGCGTTGCGGTTAGGTCGCGGCGTCGGATCACGGCTATGTCGAATTGTTGCGCTGCTTCCATGCTGCGTCGTCAGGTTTTCCTCAGTCCGCAAGCTTCCGTCGGCAGCGCTCTGTCTGCTTCGCGTCGTGTTCAGCGGGTTTAGTCGCGTCGTCGTCGTCGGCGGAGGGTCTTCGTTAGTTCGTCGTACAGCAACCGCACCTCCAACGGTTGCTGCCCCTAGTTTTCCGGGTACGGGCTAGGCGACCGGCCCCGGTTTGGGCCAGTGTACTGCCGGCGGTGCGGTGACATGTAGCGGCCGGGCGAAGGCGAGCGGGAAGGTCGTCGGGGTGTCCACTGGGCTCCGGCGAGGTAGTCGGCAATGTCTTGTGGCCGTTCACCCCGCTGTGGACGAGGCGCGTTGACGGCGAAACCGCGTAGCCCCATCTGTCGGTACTGGCACCGGCGGTAGGTGTGGCCAGCTTCTCCGCAGTGGTAACACAGTGGGCGGTGGTCAGGGGGCGCGCCAAACGTCGGTCTTTCTAGGGGTGTAGCGTTGACCGGCGGATGGACGATATGGCGTCGGTGGCGGTGGCGTCTGGCGGCGGAACTGCGGTGGTGCGACGCCTTCCCGTGGGCGCGGCGGGGGAGCATTACGACGTGCTGCGGCGGCGTAGCTCATGGCCTCCGGATGAGTCTGCGGTGGTTCCGGGATTCCCAGAGATTGCCGGACTTCCTCACGAACGATATCAGTGATTGCATCCACCTGAGGAGGCGATGACGGGAACATGCGGCGCAGTTCTTCTCGCACAATGGCCCTTATCGTCTCGCGCAGGTCGTCGGAGCCGAGCCCTTGGACTTCGGTGATGTGTGGCGTGGAACGACGATCGTACTGCCGGTTGCGCATGTCTAGCGTCTTCTCAATTGTCGTTGCTTCTGCTACAAATTCTTGGACACTGGTAGGTGGGTTCCGCATCAGTCCCACAAAGAGCTCCTGCTTGACCCCTCGCATGAGGAGGCGAACTTTCCTCTCTTCAGGCATGGCAGGGTCGGCGTGGCGGAACAGTCGCGTCATTTCTTCTGCGAAGATGGTCACGTGTTCATTCGGCAGCTGCACCCGTGTCTCAAGCAAGGCCGCGGCCCGTTCTTTTCGGGCGATGCTCCTGAACGTGTCGAGAAATGTGCCGCGGAAGAGATCCCAAGTTCGAAGTGCAGACTCCCGATTCTCGAACCAGGTCCTTGCCGCGTCTTCCAGGTAAAAGTAGACGCGACGCAGCTTCTCCTCCGAGTCCCAGTGGTTCAGGGTGGCCACTCGGTCGTAGGTCTCCAACCAGGTCTCCGGGTCTTCGAAAGATGATCCACGGAAAGCCGGTGGCTCCCTTGGCTGCTGCATTACGATCGCCGGCTGTGGCGCAGCGGCGGTCATCGTTGCCGCAGTCGAGGTCATGGCCTTGGTCTTCCGAGTCTTGTCAGGTAGAGGACCGTACTCCGGATGTAGACCTTGCTGCCTACGGCTAACTCGCTGGTCGTGGTTGGTGTCGACGTCTCCTTCGCGACTGGGGCTGGGTTCACGGCTTGACGGGGGTGTCCGGTACATGAACGAAGCAGCACCTCCACCAGATGTCACGTGGTCGTGACGTTGACGAAGGCAGCAGGCAGTAGTCCAAGACGAAACACTTTATTTGGGCCGAACTTGTGGCCGGTAAACTGAAGGGGAGATTACAGCAATAAACGCTGGCACTGATAGCGGCGAACAGAGCGTCGGCCGTCGATCAACTGTACATCGCTGGAACGCGCCGGCTTTTATAACGCACGCGTCGAACATTCTAGCCTTATCACTAGTCGTCGCGGAAGCTCTGGAATAATCTTGAGTGTTAGCGTCTTGCGTGCAATCTTAACAGAACGATCTACTACAAGCGAGAAGCTTCTGGAACAATAAGGCGCGGTCTGCGCCGAGTACTGCTGATAGTCTTTGTGGGCGGAAACCGAATACAGTGAAAGAAACGCGCGTGGCAATATTTCTTCGTTTCACCCCCCGATGGGATTCTCAGAAGATATAGAAGGAGCATAACTCCAACTAATCAGGCTTTCATACTGTTAAATTTCCGCAAGGTTCACGACTCACACCTATACATTGCTACAGTGAATACCAGTGTGTCAGACCACCCGATTTTTTTTACACTTGCACTTCTTCCTTGCCAGATGTTTGTGAGTTTACTCGTGGCACAGTTTCAAGTAGTACTTTTTCTCAAGTTCTTTTGACATCTAACACGTCGTTATTTAGCTGCATCATATGTCGTTCACCTGCCGTTACAATTTTTTTAAACTTTGGAAAAAGAACGACCCTCTGCCCCGCTTCGATTACTCCTAAAAAAGGGCTTCCAACTTTTGGAACGTTAAAACGCAACAGTTATTATTAATTGATTTTCCTTTCTTATCCATGTCTCATAACATGCTTTTGCTTGTCTTTGTACACGTCATCGTTCACCAAGTGCTCTATATAATGCGAGTTTAATAAGCTGAATAGCCACTTGTTAGTAAGCAAGGTTCGTGTTCGTTACTTGCTGCAGGTTCAGTGTGTTTTTTTTTTTTTTGTGCCGCCGCAGAGCGCAGATCACGCGCTCTTGTGTTCCCTTTCATTAAGGACGGCAGTGTACGTTGGCACGTTTACCGACTCAAGGACGCCATGCTCACGGTAGTGAATGTAACATGCAAACAAACGAACAGGAAATGTTAGTTTTAGTACTGCGCTAAAATAACAAAACTAAAATTTCGTTCACCTTCTAACAAAATATTCCCCGTAAATTACTTCCGTCATCATCAATGTCTTTCTACATCTTGACATAACCTGCCTGGGTATTACTGATCACTAGAGGCCCGATTTTTAGGCACTTAAAAAGCGCCTTCTAGGCGCCAAAAATAGGCAGGCAAAACACAGTTTTAGGCTTCCAAAATCGTAAATATAGGCACAAAAATTTTTACATAAATTCAAAATATTTCAAACAAAGACGTACGCGACGTGTATTTACGACAGAAAAGCAAGAAATGTTATTGTTCACGATGGCACAAAGGCGCCAACGGTTGAACATAGCCACGCAATTGTCCTTTTTGGCCGCACGGTTCGTAGAACACAGTCTCTCCTTTTATTCTCTATCATGGTGATTAAAGTGTCCACCGTTTAATCGACACAGTCGTGGATCCCTTTATTTTCAACATGCACAGAAACGGGTAGTTAGACCGCTAAAAAACCAGAAGGGAGGAATGCCTTGTATTGGCCGGGTGAAATCGTGTAGGGTCAGTTGCTACTCTGTCGACGAACACCTTTAAAGGGCCCCTCACCAGGTCTGAGCATATTGAACTGACAAGTGTTTTGCATGAACTGGGCTCTCACGATCACGTCTGCCAAGATTTGCAACGTTACGCGCCGCGGAAAAATGTGAAATTTCAAAATGAACACCGATTGCCCTTCTCGCAGGCTCGCGACCCAAGATGAAGGGGTTGACGTACAACAAGGAATGCTCCTGCGTAGTTATCTGAGCTCTAACGTCACTCCTCTACGTAGACATTGGTGCTCTGACATCGCTCGCAGTAGCACGTGACACTGCGAGAATTATTCGAAGCGACATGTGTAATTTCTGTAATATGTTGCATAAATAGATGAATGAAAGTTTAGAGAAATAATAAAACACGCAAGTGGAATGTTTTTGCATTTTTATTTTTTATTTCTTACTTCGAATGGCAGCGAGCTGTGAAACTAATCTGCCTGAATTTCGTATGCGTTCGTGTTTTCGCCGTTCCCGCGTCGCGCCGGTACTAAGAACGCTTGGCGCGATTTTGGTGCATTGTCCCTAACAACAGTTCCAGCTGTGCGACGCAGAGTGTCGCGGTAAGGATACGTGATCCGTGCCAACCTCTCCAAACGTGCGCGCACTGAGAGATCCATCCCAAAGAATTAGGCAGTACACTACAGAGAACGCCGAAACGACACAACACCGGTCGCGTGCACGACCTGGCTTAGGAACGTCATGCGCACGTGACCTTGCGTGCGCATGACGCCTCCTCTGATAATGGTTTCGCGGCTCGTAATGAACCAACTTGAAAAATTATTGTGGTCCAACGCTCTTCATTGGGCACGCATCAACAAACAAAACCAAACCCGCGTGCACATCACATTTTTCGTACTTTTGATCTACACTCTCCTTTCCCCTGACAGCACTCCATGGCTTCGCATTCGTCCGTCACCTTCCCGCGGCTGCACACAGGGACCTCCTATTCCTTGCCCACTGCCACACCCATGTCTTCAAGGTGGTTCACTTCCTTGAGGACACTGGAATGGACAAACGGCTCTAGAAGCCAACAGCCGCGTCCTCGGCTTCACGATAAACGGCAGCGCACACCGGGTTGAGACACATACACGAAACACAAAAGGGCGACTCAGCGCTTGTGTCGTCCTTTTGTGTTTCGTGTGTGTGTCTCAACCCGGTGTGCGCTGCCGTTTATCGTGAATATGACCAACCAACTAGCCCATAAGTACATTCTAAGAGTCCTCGACCATGGACGCCACTCTCCCTTCTTCTCATCTCCTCTTCCCATGTTTATTTCCCTCTCCCCATTCCATAGTAGACGTTGACTTGCTCCCATTTAGGGTTGCAGAAACAGCACCTTTTCCTCTCCTGAACCTCTCCTCCTTTAACCGCTGGCGACATCTCAGCGCGTTGGCGTGAGATGGCCGGCGCGTCCCATTTTACGGCTGCTAGCGGTTGTTTTCCGGAAATTGGTTGAACTGGAAGGCTAGTTTGAAACCCCTAGTATTCCTACAGGTCAATGCTAACTAGTAACATGAATAACGCTCTTAAACTGCACTCGAAAGTGAAATTTGTGGTTAAATACTGTTCATATAGGCACCCATTTGGGAAATAGGCATTTATATGCACTTATAGGCGTTTAGGCACGATCGCCAAAAGCAGGCATTTGTAGGCACTATAAAAACACTATAAAAGCCCTTCTTAACCTCCAATTCGTGCTCATATATCAATGTGGCACGATAGGAACGCAAGGAACAAAATAGGCATTTGCCTATAATCCGGTCTCTACTGATCACTATATGTCTGCGTGTAAATACTTTAATTTCTTTGACTTTGCTGCTGAGATCTTTCGTTCTATCTAAGAACTAGCTCCATGACCTTTCGTTACGCTGTGCCGCTAAGTAGTTTTCTTTGTCTATTCTCGTTTCTTATGTAAACTTAGCCATAAGTCTCTCATTACTTGTGACCACCGAGACATTGCATTAACAGCCGGCCGTCCTCCACGAGAAATCGGCGCACCAGGCGGCCAGTAAGTATTCATGATGCGCGAATATATATTATGTAAGCTCTTGTACAAAGCGAGAATGCTGGGAAACGACTGTTTACACACGAGCTAACGAAGTGGAAGTGAAGTGAATCACGCAATCACATCATGGAAATAGGCCTGGGTAGAAGAGCACAAAAATGAGTCAATAAAACAGAAATGACGCGATGTAAACGAACCAGTACAAGCATAGGGGAGACCGTTTGGGCATCGGCACGAGGCAAACAGTGTTGCTGCGCTAGCGCACTTCATTAGGCGGTATCCCCGAAGCCGTGAGTGTAGCGTGGAAGTGGGGGAGTGGCGTTGGAGAATGTTGCCAGCTTGCGCGACGCCATTGGCATCCAGGGCGCGATGCTCTTCCGCTCGGATAGCGCGAGGCAATGCTAGAGCGCGCGTTCGGCTGTGAAATTGGTAATATGAGCAGGAAGAAGAACAGGGGGGGGGCCAGGCTTCGGGGTAGAGTAAAGCGCGCTCGACGGGAAAAGCGTGAGCCAGGCCCGGAGCACGGACCCCTGTCATTTTGCATTTCTGACACACGCCAGATAAGGTTTTAGTTGGTCGTTTTATGTTTTTCATCCACCGGTAGCCTTGGGTGGCGCTACCCGAGCCCTGCCTCGAATTTTTTTTCTCCCGTGCTCTTTACTCTATTTCAGGTATTTTTCAACTCATCGTTAAGTTGCTGTATATCAGCATTTCCTGGTCGTTCGTCGATGCTTTTTTCAGGGTCGCCGTGTGCGAAGGCAGCCGTTATTCATGATGTGAACTGCTCGCGAATTCCTGCTCGAAGCCATCAATGCACGAGTGGAAAGAATAAATGTCGTTTAACCATTCTTATTCAATCAGATTAAGCAAATGATAGGGTGAAGCAAAAAAAGTCACAGTTTCACCGCAAGGGTGAAGCAATGAATGCGATAGCAAAAAATTGTAATGTTATACGAAGTGAGGCTGGCAGCTAACTCTTTTTGGATCCGATCTCCCGCAACTCTAGAAAACGCTTGTTTAAGAGAATTCTCTTCGCGTTGAGAGCGCAGCACGTAGAAGGGCACGCCGGCCCGGCCGCCGAGAAGGGGAGATGAGAAGGGGAGATAAAGCGCGCGCCCGCGCCCGCGCTCGTAAAATCGAACGTCGCCCCCCCCCCCCCCCGCCCGCTGTCGGCCGCCGAGAAGGGGAGATAACGCGCGCGCCCCCCGCTCGTAAAATCGAAGGTCGCTCGAGGGACCCCCCCCTCGCGTCTTTTCACGCTCACGAACGACGGGCGGGCCCGGTTATATATATACATATACATATACGGCAAATGACGCCGACGGCGAAAACCAGCCGCGAGTGTCCATATAATTGCTATCGCAATAAAAAAGAAAAAAAAAGAAGACGTGCTAGCCACGTCTCATCTTTTGTTTCGCTTCAACCGTTATTCGGTTACGTACAGTAACCGAATGAATATAAGACCCCTGCAATAACTTTATTTTAGTGTAGAGAGACCGTAAAAGAAAGGAAACAGAACACGGAGCCTGTCCACACATTTGTTGCGTGACTCCGCTATACAAAACCAGACCAGAGCAACGCGTACAGAAAGCCACTACAAATCAAGAAAAGCGCTATCGATTGAACAAGTCGTAAAAAATGAGCGAATCTGAGTTGGCCAAGCTACGGATTAACGTAATCGTTCGGGCGAGTTGGGATTTCACAGCGCGCCGAAGAGACGAAGGGACGAAAGAAAGCGACACGTACTAGTGCTAAATTCCAACTAACGTTTTACTTTCGGAAAAGGAACACATAAGTAGTAGAAAAATTGCAAAACTGCGCCAAAAAGCAATAGAAAAGCATTGCTGATAAACGCCAACTGTTATCGAAATCAAAACATTGCCTAAAAAGTGCATCCGGATAGAAGAGGTAATGCAGTTCCTTGTTTTGTAAATCGATGGAAAGCATCCTGATAGCATGCTTACCCCGGACGAGTAATCTCGGCCGCTTCTACAACCTCTCTAGTAAGGATGTTTCTACTTCTAAACACCACCACGGTTTGGTTGAACATCGCTGGAATGTGCTGAGTGGCAACACCAGACATTTGAGCACGCATTGTAACGGTCGTGGTTGCGTTCCCGCTTGGCTCGAGCCACGCTAGCGGCATGTTCAGTTCGTTTTTGCGAAAGTGCGAATCCGAGGCGATTAAAAAGAAGGCAAGAAGAAGGATTAAAAAGATAGATGCACTGGTACAGCACACGTCATGAAAAGCTTCCGCGTAGCGGCGAAGGCTTCTTTGAGAGCCAGCGATTCCGGGGAGGTCCGCGAGAGGTGGTCTAGTGTCTTTTCGCGACATCACAGATCAGTACAAACTAGAGCGGAGGCTTTATCCGCCAAGGCACAAGCAGTTGACCAAGGCGCAGGAATGCGTCTGGAGAAAACTGCATTCTTTTCCCAACTCACACGTGTTGAGCAAGTTATACCCGGAAGAAATTAGGCCGGAACGCAAATGGTGCCAGGCAGTGGCAACATATGACCATATACCGTGGGAATGTGGCATGGTGACGCCGCCGGCGGATATTATGCGTGATCCCTCTCTCGAGCTGTGAGAGGCCTTGTTGGCCACCTCAGACCCAGTCGCCTAGACAAGGGTCGTGTACCCAGGCAGCACGCCGGCATTGGACCGATCTCGGCCCAATGTCGGCAAACGTCGGCGGCAATATTGGCCCCATGTCGGCAAATCACGCTCGCGCTACTTTCACCCACATCGGTCCGATGTCGGCTAGCCGGCGTTGGGCCCGGGCCCATGAGGGCTAGCCGGCGTCGGGCCGATGAGGGCTAGCCGGCGTCGGGCCGATGAGGGCTAGCCGGCGGTGGGCCGATGAGGTCTAGCCGGCGTTGGGCCGATGAGGGCTAGCCGGCGTTGGGCCGATGAGGCCTAGCCGGCGTTGGGCCGATGAGGCCTAGCCGGCGTTGGGCCAATGAGGGCTTGCCGGCGCCGGGCCGAGACCGGCGCGCCATTATTCAGCAGATGATGGCAAGCCGTCATTGGGCCTACGTAAGCTGGCCGATGCTGGCCTGGTGTCGGCCTCGCCGAGGTCGGGAAGCCGCCGGTGCGACGGTTAGCACTCGTTATTATGGTAATTTACCGTGCGGTGAGTAAGGTAATATACTGTGCCGTTGTAGTCTGCACGTAGCCAGTTTAGATGGGGACACCGACGGGGGTTGCTCGATGCCTACAGTAGCTTGATTAAAAAGGCTGATACGCGTGTTATAAAGTGGAACGGCTGCGTGGCGACCATGCATAGTTCCGTATTCCTGTGATTACTGTACTGTAAGTCAGCAGTGCAAAAAAAAAACCTATTCGCAGCACAACGGCATTCATCGACTACCGTTGACGCCGTATTCGGTAAATATTTCGTAAGCAGAACGACCCATTTAGGGTCTTAGCGTAGCATTGAGACCCAGAATTATATGGAATCGTGCAAGGCAGAGAAGAAAAGTCAATATTGTCTCCAACACACCTAAAAGGATGAAAGTCCTGCTGCATCAATTACGCGTGCGTCTAGGTAATGAAAGAGCAACACATTTGCAAAGTGAGAAACAGACATTTATTCACACATATGAACACACGCCAGCAGTTCCGGAATAATGATGCCATAAAGGAACACCTAAACATCTATAGACACCGTAGCCAACATCTAAAACGATCCCACCGCCACCGTATTCCTCATGAAAAACACGAAAATATGATCGAGAATGGGGTCAGGCGAAGAGCTGCAATGTTATTCAAGGCACATTCAGAATAAATATTTAAAAACATAGAACGGGAAAAAATATGATTAAGAATTAACTAAGAATTTCATAGCTACTTGTGTTTTGTGGACGATATCGCGCTTTGCGGCAATGATGGTGACGAATCACGAAACAAAAAAAATACTGGTGATGTAAACGAAAGAAGCCGGATTAAAGATGTACCCGAAGAAAACAAACATCATGTTAGGTGGCCCGGCGAGAAAGGGAGATTAAGGGTGGCAAACAGACTAGAAGAGCATCGTGGGCTAGTAACTAACAGAGGAGCCCCCCCCCCCCCCCCCCCCACCCATGTTCATCAAATTCACCGAAAAGTAAGGTTGGGTGGATTCGCAAACGTGAGTCCATCGTAAGACATGACGGGAAATTAAAATACCCCTATCCTTTAAGCAGAAATCACAATTCTTTCAGTCATAACTTATGGGACAGAAACATGAATAAACTACAGCACGCGACCTGAAAAACGCTGCGAGTGGTGCCGCAAGGTTCCATATACTGTACATCTAAACAAGGTAGACACGCACGCACGCATTCCTTATCTCAAGGTAAGAGTGTAACGGAAAAGAAGCATACATGAATACCTTTCACGCATGGCTCTTGGATCGGTAAGAACACGAGCGAATAAAATGCATGGTCAATAGCGAACGCACGATAAAGAGAAAAATCTGTCTGGACAGACGTAAGAGCAGTCAAGACGTGTCCTTAAATCAAGCGAGCGAGTCCGATGTGGATGCACGTAGCCACTGGCTGCTAGCTGCGGTGATCTTTGCCGAAAACAGCTCTGGAATCTTGCCGCGTATCCGTCTCGCACATGTTTCTGACTTTACTCCGCACATGTCCACACACCGACACTTCTTGAAAATTCTGCTGGCCGGTTCGAAAAAGCCTACTCTCGCTACAACTTATCCTTCCATCGAGCTGGCTACCCTTCCCTGCCTGGTCAAGGAAGTTTCGCGACAATGGTGGTGGTGGTTGTGGTTCGAAGAAGGAAAAGGCGCCTAATTTCTGCAGCCCGGTCGGGAGCACCGCGCAGCGCCTATGCGACAATGACGCGCCGACCGACAGGAGTAAAGGCGGGGGGGGGGGGTAGAGCTGGAAGATGACGAAAAAATGTGACTCTCCCTTCTTAGGAGCACGGCTCAGCCTCCGACAATGGTGCCCCCCCCCCCCTCCCCGTGTCCTCTCCCCCTCCACAGCATGTCGTCTGTGGGCTACGTGGATTTTTCAATGCATCGCTTGTTCCAAGTGTCGCTACGTGAAAACTTTCCGTACACCGTCTTGTAACCGCATTTTTTATCGTATTTCCCGTGCAATAATTGTAACATTAATGAAATCCAGAGTTTGACGGAATCCCGTTTGGTCGGGAGGAGGCATTGCAAAAAGAAGAAGAAATGCCGACCACAATAAAATCAATTTAAATTAAACGAGACGTTTCGGCTCCCACACGGGAGCCTTGTTCACAGTGAAGGTCAAAAAAAAAAAAATCTCTCCCTTCTTAGGAGCATCTATTTTTTTTTTTGAACTTCACTGTGAACAAGGCGTGGGAGCCGAAACGTCTCGTTTTGTTTTAAATTGTTTTATTGTGGTAGGCGTTTTTTCTTCTTTTGCAATAGTAACATTAAATGCGACTGTTTCTAAACGCACGTGGGAAGCAATCGTTGAACGAGATTTTTACTTCAAAATGATAGGTATGGGACAAAAAGACGGCGATGAAGTGAAAACACGAACTGGCAAACACGTGTCAAACACGTGTTTTATGTTCGTTAACGATTGTTTGTCTTGGTGGGCTAGTTGATTTGGAACGTTTTTACCGAAAAAAAACGTGTCTACACTTCTTCCCGCTCTTTCTTGCGCCATACCTATTTTTCTCAAGTAATGAACAACTAGCTCAGCAACACTCCTTGTTGAGCTTTTTACTACTTTCACAAGGCAAAATTATGTGACATCCCTGAAGCAAATGCGTTTCTTACGCTTGACCACAACCAGCGCTTGTGTAAATACGTGCACACCCACAGCCAAGAAACTATTCGTGCAGTTTATAAGCACTCACACCATGCGGTCAGCGGCTGAAAGGATGTAAAGGATATAGCGCTAGAAATATGATGTAAGGCCCGGTTTATGCACAGATTTAGTATTCACATAAAACTTCTTCCGTTAAATGTATTCCTGCTGGAATGATTGGGCGAATCCTGATGCTGGATATATCAGTAAGGTCTACCGACCAATGGCAAAAACATCTATGAAAGAGTTGGACTTTGAATGTAAGTTCAGTTTTTGTAGCGTTGAACAGCTCGTCAACGAAATGGCCCTCTAATGCGAGTCAGTCTGAAGGCCGCTTTTTGGGTAGAAAAGCCACACTGCCAGTGATAACTGTTAGTTAATGTCCTTGCAGAAACTAACAAGAGGATGCAAGCTATTTACTCGGCGTTACATCACGCCCCGAATAGTACATGCGGCATTAGTACGATACAATGCATGCATGTACTTTCTTATTTTTGCTAGTACACCAATCCATGTAGCAGCTTTCTGCAGCTTAGGCGAGTAATATTCAAGCGCTTAATGCTCTATGGCATTGCAAGCTTGTGTTCGACGTCGACGTACAGTAGATTGCGAGCATGTCAGCGACGGTTTTATTTAGCCGCTCGGTGAGGCCATTCGTCTGCGGATGATAGTTGCGGTTGTCCATCGGTGACTTGTATGTCAAGATGGTTTGCGTTATTTCCGCCGTAAAATCCGTACCTGTGTCAGTGACGACGACTTCTGTAGAGCCGCGACGCAGGAGGACGTTCTCAACAGGGCAATATATAACTGTCTGAAGGAAGACAAGAAGGTATCCCAGCTTTGTCAATGAAAGCTAACCAACAATTGACTCAGCCAACATTACTTTAAGGGCGGCAACAACACTGGAAAAAAAGGCCCAATTCTGCCTGTGAAAGCCTTTCAGCTGCCGATATCAGTTGAAGCATCTGATACACGGCAGAATGACGGCAAGCTCGGCCCAATGTTGCCGGTGAAAGCCATCGGCTAAGCCGATATCGGTGGAAGTACGGCGGGACCCTGGCAAACTCGGCCCAATGTTGCCGGTGAAAGCCATCGGCTAAGCCGATATCGGTGGAAGTACGGCGGCACGCCGGTAAACTCGACCCAATGTTGCCGGTGAAAGCCATCGGCTAAGCCGATATCGGTGGAAGTACGGCGGGACGCCGGCAAACTCGGCCCAATGTTGCCGGTCAAAGCCATCGGCTAAGCCGATATCGGCGGAAGTACGGCGGGAGGCCGGCAAACTCGGCCCAATGTTGCCGGTGAAAGCCGAACATCGGCTGAAGGACGGCAAAATCGGCCCAATGTTGCCGGCGAAAGTGAACGGCCCCGCCCATATTGGCTTCATGCCGGCAACGACGGACCGTGGTTGGGCCGCCCACAGTCGCCTTAAAACCAATATCGGCCCAACGTTGTGTGCTGCCTGGGTAGTGGGCCGCACAGGTCGCCGTGAACAAAGCGTTAATGGCCACATAATACGGAATCGTCCGCAGCTACTCTCTGACGAAATAAAGTTTTTTCCATCCATCTAATGGGGAGCATGAAAAATAAAAATTAAAGTCGGTTCCCACGCTTCTGCAATCTAAGTTAACGATGGAGCTGGTAAGCAAGCGCCAACACCTGGGAAACGCAGATTGAGTTATTTCAACTTTCTTTATCTACTTCTTTCTTTCTTATCTTTTTCTACATATTATTTTTCTTTCAAATTTCTTTCTCTCCTTATCTCTTGCTATATCGCCCTCTGCCATCCTTTCCCTCCTACTAATTCGCACACCCCTCCCCTTCACCCTTACCTCTCTTTCACACCTCTTCCTAAGATGTTGGCCTCGAGATCGAACAGAGTCGGCATCTCGTTCGAGACTTCACAATGGCCGTTGACGGGGACGATTTGGCCGACGTTGAGTGAACTATTTGTTTTTCAGTAGCGATGCGAAAAGCATTTGTTTAATTCGACCGCACCACGACCGCTTGTCTCTTTTTGCAACGTCTTATGAGGCTAACATTTGTAATTCCCTGTCCCACTAACCTTGCCTCTTACCTAGGCTCTGACTCATGTTGGGGGCTGTGTCACGCTTATCGTCACTAACGACAAATTTGTTGCGGCGGGACGCCTCACTCAACTAAGCTTCGTCTCTTCCACGTGCTGTTCTGCCGATACCGTGTACGCATTCGCATTCGGGCTTAGAAAAGACCCCAGAAAAGTCTACGTCAAGTTGACTGACGAGAAAACAATAGCAGAATTGAACTGACCATGCCCTGCGGGATGCTCATAAGCCTCAAGTTGTTCGCAAATGGCTGGTCGCGGCGCGTACCGCAATTTGTTGTATCGAACCCTGGGATGCAGCTTCTGCAAATCAAATATACGCTACGTTAACCTCAACTTTGGTAGTATGTCAGACCTCAGTCATTTCTGGAAAATCCATTTAAAAGTTCAGAACACAAATATGTCAGCATGAGCTGTGGCGTTAAGCTGACTCGCGTATGCTCATTCATCGCTTACACGGCCCGTCTGTTCCTGCCTGGCGAAACGACATTTTAACGCGTTAAAGAGCTCGTTTCGCAGAAATTCCCGCGTCGGCGTCGTTGGTTGTCAGCGAAAAATCATCATCTTGTCCGTGACCGAAAAATCGAGAAAGATGCAAAAAATAAAAATTTCCAGGTCCGAGTGAGGATCGAACCCAGACCGTCCGCGTGGCAAGCAGGTGTTCTACCTCACAGCCACGTGTCTGCTTAGAGATACAGCAAAAATACCTTCCTCTGCTTAGAAATGCAGTGAAAATAACTTTCATGCTGTACAAACACACGCGTCCTGTATACAGGCGTCACAATACAACATGCAATATCGCAGTAATATTGCGTGGTACAAGCGTACATTGCCATCGGGCGTCAGAACATGTCAATATGACGACGACATCGTGCTTTAAAGCCAGCCACCCATTACAAACGGCACACACGTTACTGCGCGTATTCCCTTAAGACCCCGTAGTGGGCACATAGCAAGTTCGAAAACATTTCACGCACACAACTGTTCGTGGTTTAAAGCATGCTGCCCATTACATAGTATGCACTAAGTGGTTGAAGTACGCACTAGGTACAGGATATCGCTATCGCGTTCAACTCTTTAAGGCGAAGCTTAGGGTCCCCCCATTTTTTTTACTCTGAACAACGTCATGTACAAACTTGCTTTCGGCGCCCATACTTATACTTCAGGAAACTGCGAACGCATCTCGTATTTGGGTAAGCGCGACGGAAAACGCGCAAACTACAGTAAGGCTCGGTGACACTCGTTTAAAAGGACACGCAGCTAGCGCGAACAAACCGTTGCATTCACTGCGAATGTGGCGCACGAAGCACGTAGAAAGAATTGCATACTTGGAGACTCGAATTCATTTACTTGCGGAAGTGCGGAAAAGCGCAAGCAGATCATGACTGACAGCATTGGCCAAGCCGTCACGATCTTTTCGCGGACTGCAACGGCGGTCACGCATTTACCAAGCAAAAACCTATGCATGCAACAAGCATGAATGCTCCGATTACAGACTCAGAGTGACGAACATGTTAGCATTAATGCGTTTCGTCAGCGAACGCTTCGACCCACCATGATCGAAGTGCTTGCTGCGCACCATCGGAGAGCACCTTGCCGGTTCCGAAAGCTGACCAACCCACTCTCGGCCATGTAGCGCGTCGCCGAGGTATGAACAAAACCTTATATCGGGCTCTGAGCAATATGTGCGGCATTGCGGGACCGAACAATGCCTCATCTCGGAAATTGAAGCGTTTTCGACAGCTACGGAGCGCTGAATGACGACGTAGAAACAGGAGCCCCGTACACTTCCACAAACCGTACGGGCGACGTAGCCACACTAACACAGCGACGCTGCTGCCACCTATAGGTCGATGTCGAGACCAATACTGTACAGATCTTTTTGCTATGGTTTACCCTCTCCCCTTATCCTTTCCCTCCTCCTTACTCAGCACTCCTCCTCACCCTTACTTTCCTTTCCCACCCCCCTTGCTAAACTATACTACACAAGGCTAGGTCCATGCTTTACTCTCTCCCTCGTACTTCTATTCCTCCTCACCCTCACTTCCCATTTCCACCCCGCTTGCTATACTGCAATATCAGTGGATGTGCAATGCTATGAGCTGCTTGGCTCATACCCACTTTCTGTGGCACATACCCGCTTTACCCTCTCCCCTGCTTGCTTCCTTCCTCCTTACCCTCGCTTCCCTTTCCCGCCTCTTGCTATACTATACTATATGTACGGCTATGCTATGCTAGGAGCTGCTTGGACACATACCCGCTTCTGCTTTGTAGCAGCAAGCAACACATACCTCCGTTCATCGCGTTAAAATTGTCGCTGTTAATATGCATATTTTTATCCGTGTGTTTGTTTTTGCAGTCGTGGACTCACCCTTTGCAGTCGTGGACTCACCAATTGCCCTCTTCTGTACGAAAAGAGCGGTATGTGGTTTAGTTTATCTTGTAACTTATCTGTGCTTCCTTGGACGTCGTTTTGTGCAATGTTCGCTGGCAATTCTGTTGCGGAGGCCACCGTCTTCCTCAGCATCGATGCCAAATCGCTATGCTTTCTTATACAACACGTTATTTCGCTAGCCGTGCAACCTGGAGAACTTGTTTTCGCTCCGTGATAGGCCTTCGTCGTTCCACAGGACGAGCAGTGTTTTAGTTCTGCACGTGCCGTTATGTTTTCGCGGTGTCCTTTCATTATGCAACCACAACTACTATTTCCAGCTTTACACCCTACTGAAGCTCTTCATTTGTTCGGTTGTTCCTACTTCGTCCCTGTGAACTAAGTCCGCGCCAATTGAATTCATGTGACTTCATCGCCCTCCCTTTCAGATTCCAGCTGCTCCCCATCGCGCAACAATTTGTTATTCTTCTTCGGTTGTCCTTAGCGCTGCTGGCACTGTAATAACTTGAAACACGTTGCTTACCTCTTGCTATGATGACAGCGTGAGCAGAAATGCCGTAATGATTCTTGACACACGCGACTGCATAGATTGAACCCATCGACTTCGGCCTCCGCCCAGACTCGATCTCTCGACTCGACACAACGGCGCTTTTGCCGACTGTGGCTTGGTGTCGCTTTCACCAAATCGTCTGCCTTCCGAATCGGCATGGACGACAGTACTGCTTGCAGCCACTGCGACAGCGATGAAACGGTAGAGCACGTTCTTTGTCGCTGCCCTCGCTACAGCGCGCACAGACTGCCGCTGGCTGCTGTGTTGGCCCGCCTTGAACAGTCAGTACTGGAATGCCGACCCTAACTCTCGTCACACTGGAAATCAATCAAGGCCTTCACTGAACTTTTTGCGTGGCAGTGGCCTATGGAATAGGCTATAATACTTCCGCCTTACACCTTCTTTTTTGTTTCTTTGCTTCTATTTTCGCTCGTCTATTTTTTTCTTCGTTTTTTGTTCGCATCTTTCTTTCCCTTTCCACTTAATTTAAGGTATCAAGCCAGATGCTACAATTCTGGTCGACTTCCCTGCCTTTCTTTCATATCATTATCTCTCTTGTAGATAGGCACCATCGCAATACGGCAACGTTCGTCAAGATTGCCAATATTTACTTGTTCAAGGACGATTACCAGTCACTTACTTGTGATTGCATATTTACTACGATGTAAACAAGCTTTTTAAAACAACGTAAAAGGCCTGTGCGCACGCGTACGCTTCCACGGAGTGCATGCGCGAGACCGTCAGTGCATATTGCCTCGCGCGTTTGTTTCTTTATTTGGGCGTATTCTAGGTTTCGCCGCAAAAACTATTGTTAAGACGTTTATTGGCGGGCACTCGGCGACGATGCACGACAGCGACAGCCAAGGCGGGGACCGACTCTCAGCACGAGCTGCTCTTTCTCTTCGAAGAGAGCGACTTCCTAGAAGGCGCTGGAGAGGACGACCCACTGTATAGTTCCAAAGCTTCGCTACAATTACCCCGGGTACGAAAAGGGAGTCGCCTGGCGACCTAACAGCTGGTTACTATGAGCGGGTCATGGTAGACCATGAGGCGCTCCACGTTGACAACGTCGCGCCCTCGACGGCGCATGTCCGAAGATGGTTCGGTGGGTTCGATCAGGTAGTTTACAGGGGAAGTGCGTTCGACGACATGGTAGGGGCCTTCGTATTTGGGCAGTAGTTTTAAAGAGAGGCCAGTCGGAACTTATATAAGGTCGAAACTTCGTAAGGGCCCAGATGATTGCCAGGCATTCTTTCTCCGTGACAGTAATTTGTCTCGGCTTTTGTAAGCGTACGGCTTCCATACGCCACTACATATTCCGGGAACCCTGGTTTGCGCTGCGCAAGGACAGCGCCGAGGCCAACACCACTGGCGTCCGTATGTACCTCTGTAGGGGGCAGGGGTTGCCAGATTTGGCTACTTTACGCCAAATTGGCTACTTTTAAAAGGCCGCGGCGACAAAAAAATGACGGTGGCTACTTGGCTACTTTTTGGCTAGTATTCTGGCACTGGCATCAACAGTTAATATACGCTAAAACCTAGCGCAACTATAAAAAATAAATGTTCATTCGCACTACCGGCTGCGCCTCCCTCGGTGTAATGGCTTTTGTGTACTCTGTATATCGGTAGTAACTGCGTGCGCCCGTAACGCATCACGGCCGCCATGATTTTCACATTATTAATGGAACAACTGTAGGTTAGACAGCACTGTAAAGTAGCTGGCGGGGGACTCGTTCATGCTTTTTATCCGCTATCCGCCTCTTGCCCTACTGCTTTGAGCTGTACAGGTGGCGCCACCAACGACGAACGTTGGCGAAAAGTGGATGCGCGCGGCTAGTAGAAGCCTTTGCGCAATTCGCACGCATCTCTCTGCTTTTGCGGGCATTTTTCATTCTGGTTTGCTATTAGCACTGTCGACGCTGCTGCACTAGTAAGCCATGACTCTTGTTACGTCGACTGTTCTATTTTATTTATTCGAAAATGACAGGCTCGTTTTTTATTACTGCGTGCCCGCGCGATGCACTGCATGCGTATCTTACGTGCATGCGTCTAAGTTGTTTGCGTGATTTGTTAACACAGACGAAATATACATCAGGCGCTAATCCTATACAAGACATTGCTGACGGCCCAATGAAACTCCTTGAAGCGGAGCGAGTGTTTTCTGCTGTGGTTCTCACAAAAAGCGACTTAAGGAATAGTGTCGCACGAATTTCTCCTCGCAATCATGATCAGATTTGGACTACGTCTGAAAGGGGTTACGAGCTCTACATTTAGTGCTGCGGGGCATGCTGGGAAAAGTGAACTCGGTATGTGCATTTGACTGTCGCTGCAGCATTAATCGCCAATTTTCTAGTCTTAATGCCTCCTCCAGGAAGTCACCTGGTCTTTTTTTTACTCTATTGCGATGTAAACATTGCTGTGACGTATATTTTGGATATATTTAGGTGTCAGAACATGGTGATAAGTCAGCTAAACTGAAATCACGTTTGGCTACTTTTCTGGCTCCAAAATAAAATAAAGGCTGCCAGTTGGCTACTATTCTGGCTACTTTGCTTAATTTTGTGGCTCTTTTATTCTTCGAGGATCTGGCAACCCTGCTGTAGGGGCCGTAGGGTCGTAGTGGCGTAGTATGGGAGGTGACGTCAACAAAAGACGGAGCTTTGTGAAAGCGGCGTCGCACATTGACGACCACGAATGGAGAGGCCCGTTACTTCCGAGGAGCTTCGTCAGCGGCGATATGATAGTCGCGAAGTTTCGAATGAAGCGCCAAAAGTAGAAACACAGTCCTACAAAAACTGCGCAGCAGTTCCTTGACGGACGTCGGCTTGGAGAACTCGGTCACGGCCCGAAGCTTGGCTGGATCGGGGAGAATTCCGTCCTTAGACACGACGTAGCCGAGTATTGTCAGCTGCCGTGCTGCAAATCGGCACTTCTTTAGGTTCAGTTGCAGACCGGCGTCACTCAAGCGCGTCAAAACATGCCGCAGGCATTGAAGATGCGCGGAGAAGTCCGGAGCGAAAACGACGACGTCGTCGAGGTAGCACAGGCACGTGTGCCATTTCAGGTGGCGCAGAACGGTATCCATCATGCGCTCAAAGGTGGCGGGCGCATTGCACAGCCCAAACGGCATGACGTTGAATTCGTGCAAGCCGTCGGGCGTGACAAAGTCGGTCTTCGGTCGAGCGTTCAGCCATAGGTACTTGCCAGTACCCTGAGCGCAAATCGAGAGATGAAAAGAATTCTGCTCCTTTGCAAGCTGTCAATCGCGTCGTCTATTCGCGGTAGTGGATACACGTTCTTACGAGTGATCTTGTTGAGGCGTCGGTAGTCCACACAGAACCGCAAAGAACCGTCCTTCTTGGCAGCGAGAACGACAGGAGACGCCCAGAGGCTGTTAAAGGGTCGAATAACATCGCGTAGAAGCATGTCGTCGACTTGCTCGTTGATTACACGGATTACACGTTGACTCCGCCTGATATTGCGGTAAAGGAGCACTTCAGACTTAGCAGGTGAGCATCTGAGCCCGGTGTGAAGGAGGTAGGACTCGATGGTATCGACTGCAAGTTGCAGCGCCTGTTATATGTCCCCCTCGCAACCGCTGGTCACCCAGGTGGTGATGTCTTATGCTTATATGTGCGCTCAATGCCGTCTATTTT
>JALIZH010022084.1:0-55346 GCA_030522465.1 Rhipicephalus appendiculatus | reverse complement strand
CTGCAGGAAGTCCGGACACTTCTAAAAGACTAGAATAGCGATACCGTCCAATTCAAAGGTATATTCCAGGGTCTCATTTCCTGCAATCTCTATCAGGTCTCAATTCCGCTATCGAAAAGTGCATTCGTGACGAGAAGCTCGAAACATATTGCGCTAATCAGGCCATAGGCATACTGGCCGAATTACATCGCGCTTTGGAACGAACTGCAAGCGAGTCACAAATTCCAGCTTTCTGCTCAACCTGACACGGCAGCAGCTAACCTGGCAACGTCTTATTTGAGTTTACGCTTGCCTAAGCTCAATCTTCCAGCATCCAGAGGAAGCATTCATTAAGGGACATGATTTTGAGTGCAGTTGGCGCAAACTGTTATCTGAAGGAGACACTATTGGCGGCAATAAAGTTTTGCTATTCCGGAGTTGCTCCGTGGTTGAGGCGACATAGTCGATCGTTGGGTTATCAACCACAGAATTCTGTTATACGCACGTCATTGAGCTTCTGAACTAAGGATTCGGTGACAGCAAGAACATCGAATCTTTACTCATCCTCTAGAATCTTGTCTCAAGTCGTATCCGAGGGCACGAAAAACGCATGGAGACGTTTAATGTGCCCTCTGTAATCTATGCTTTCTGTCGATTTGAAGAACAAACGACCCGTCCAAACACTCATTCCTTCTGGTGTACGTCTCGAGGTTATCAGGAGGTGTCTTGTCAAGTATAGCTTACTTGTTTTTGCTACAGGAGACACGCTTCTAGCATGTGCGACCCGAAGTACAAGAGCTGAAACATAAACCACAGCTATTACGATTGGATTTGTCTCGTCCAACGCAGAGCTCTGAAACAAAAACTCATCATTCATTGTTCCTTGGACGGACAATAAAGTATACCTTCCGATGTTTCGTGATTCGTTCGGTCACAATTATAACTGTAGATAGCTGAACGGTATTGTGGACGATGGCAGGCCACAACCAGAGACCTCGCAATGAAGCTACAACTCAAGTCAGGTAGTTGCACTAAACACTTTTCGAAGTGTGACACCCTGAAGTGCTGAAAGGGCTAAGATCACCTAAGTTCCTTTTCATAGCCAAAAAAAAACACTTAATAATGAGCTATGCAAGCAATTCTGGTTCCATTAATTAGTCACAATGTTTCCACACCGTCCCACAGCAACCAATTTGTGAGACAGCCGTGATTCAAAAACAAATTTCTCGCTGATGAAGCAAGCTTCAATAGACCAGACGCACAACCCGGACTGTACATACCTGTCGGTTCATATCACCTGTGGAATTCTGTGACAGAGAAAAAGGAACGCGCATTGACGACCGAGGATTGGGTGCGATAGTTTGACGTTCTAATGTACACGTCAAGGGCCAACCTGACACAAAGCATTCATCGAACACAACAAAAACGTGATTATGCCTGTGCCACGAGTAGGTAACTCATGTGACGACGAAATAACATCTTAGATAATACAGTCGCTTTGGCACCTCGAAGTAATAGGCATCACTGGCCGGATCAATTGTCGAGTCGACCGCGTATCTATTGAGCCATTTTGAGGTACAATAACGAAATCTAATGGGATGTAAGTGGTTGCACAACCTTGCAAAAGAGCACGAAAGCATTTACTCAGAGGGCAACGTGATATTCCTGTCACTCGATTTCTCAAGCTAGTTTAAGGGCTTTCGCTAAATGACGGACAACATCAGTGCTACGACGCGGTGATAAAGATCGCGGACTCGCGGAGCTAGTGCCCCAAAGCGTCCCTATCGGTCTAGCCGTGCGCTATATAACTCACAGAAAAGTGATATAGAGGAATCAGTAACTCGGAAGCTAAGAGTAGTGGATGAAGCATCATGTACATGGATGGCCATCCCTGAGTGATTGTCTTGAGAAAGGAGAAAACCTAAATCCAGAACTGCTGAAGGTTCTGATACGCTTTCGTTGGTTCCCCATAGCCATTAACTGAGCCACCGAAAAGGTATTTCGGCATTTCCAAGTAAAGGGGCCTGATCGGAATAAATTCAGCCTACTTTGATTCGGCAGAGTCGCCTTTAGCCTGAATAACATCGTAGAATGAGCTATGACACAAGTTAAAATTACCTTAACATCTGTTCTCTTCGCACTGAGGACAAATATTCATCATCACTTGGACAATGCATGTGATCAAAGCAAGTGATTAGCTTTTGTTCTGAAGAGATCGTTTCATGATATTTTTCGATTCCTGGGCAACTTCTCTGTTTCAGTAGATAAATCGAGCCCAAGGCCACACGAAACGCACCATTCTTAAACCTTGCTTTAAGGTTTTCAATCCCCTTGGCATAATCTCCGCGTTAACCGTGACCGTAATATCTTATTTCTGCTCCTATAATTTTAAAACCATTTGGGTTGAAGAGCTACTTGAGGAAATAAAAACCCAGTTCAAACGAGTGATGACCAGACGTCATACAACTCTCTTGTGTGACTGCCCCGTTGTGTGAGAACTAGCTTGAATCCAGCGATAGCGTGTAAAGAGCTTCATGGCTTCTGTGACGCTAGATTGAAAGCCTACAGAGCTTAGGCTTATTTAAGAATAACGGGCATTCTAACCAGTGTACTCACGCCACGAGTAGCAGCCTAATCTCGAACAGCGTCGATAAAAGCTCTAACGCTGTCGAGATTAGAGCTCGTGGCAGCTGTCGTAGGAGCTAGGGTAATGATCTCGATACGATCGTCACGAAATTTTAGGTTTTGTTCCTGTTTCGCGTGACAAAACAAAGTCCACAACACCATAAATGCCGCTGGCCTGGAGGCATGAAGATTCTCTGTAGGTAATAATATTGTAACCGTCTTATTCTCTCCGAGGACAGCTGCTCGAGAGCTGCGGGAGAATAGCAACTGGTGGAAGGGTCTCAGATGGTTAGATCAGCCGAGACCTGTCTGACGCAAAAGATCGAAATGAATTCCTTAACCTGACCATGACTTCAATCTAATTCAAGACCCTCGAAGCGTTCCTCGTCTTCAGGCACAACGCCACTCAGAACCATTCATTGACATCACGAAGCTGCGCGATCTGCGAGCGCTCCTGCGCGTCATGTCGTGGCTCTTTCGATTCGTAAATTGAATTCGATGAATACCAGCAGGAAACGAGGTTCAGCGCAACAGATGGGCAACTCCGAAACATTTTGGATTTGTGGGGTCCAATGAGGCCTGTTCTTGAGGACATAGTCCTTTGCATGGCAAAGCTCCTCATAAACACTCGGTGGTAATTGATCTTCACCCATTCAGCGACCAGCGTCAACAGCTTCGTCTCGGGGGTCGACTTGAACGAATTGGCACGACATACTTGTAGAAGCACCCATTTATTTTTGCCAAACCTCACCACTGCGACTGCATTCGCTACGTTGACGACACCACCACCGGACGACAATAACTCAAGCACACTGCGGAGCATTGCATGCAGATGTTACGGGCAGCTTAGTACTAATCAGCAAGCGTTTCTGAATTATCCTTGCTCGGCAGGAAACTAAACGTGTTACTGATACATCCTTTGTGTAAGATGTATTGCGCGAATCACACAAAAGCGCTGTATGCTCCCTTTGCACTCGACTGGCCTGTTTTTCCAAGAACGTTAGCAGTTATCGGAATAGACCTTGCAGCACCACTACATATGAAGCAAACGGGACTTACTGGTCGCAATACCTGCAAATGCTACATTTCGTTGCGAACATGCGCCACCACCCGAGCGTTACATCTAGGATGGACGAGCGGGCTATCAGCGGAAGCCCTCCTCGTTGATTTCAGAAGATTTTTAGCGCACAGAAATTCGCCTCTGACACTTTGCTCTGATAACGCATTGGCTTGCCAAAAAAGCTTCACGCAGTCTAAGAAGGAGATGAGATATTACGAAAACTTTTTTGCATTCTTTCTTGCCACACATTACATACAATTAAAGGTTAATGCATCATGAGCGCCATGGTGGGGAACCTGTTGGGAGAGATTCCTCCAATGAAATTTAATTTGCGCCAATCTACTGAGAAAGTATTGATTCAGGCAGAAACAGTGATCAATTCACGACATTTGACCTGCACGTGCACTGCAGTGACACCTAAGAACGTTCAATATGTTCAGCCCATTTCGTGTACAAGCGACGACAGATGATCTCACCAAGCAATTGACGTACCTCCAAAAACTGCTCAACTACCTATGTATACGATGAAGGAAAGAATACCATATAAGGCTGCGCTCATTTCACAGCTATCCATCAAGTACGAGCAAGGACCTTAAAGTGGACTACCTAGTTCTAGTCGATCAGTCTTGCGCTTCGAGATATAATTGCCTGTAGGACGGGTAGTAGAAGCTGTTCCTGACCGAAACGGTGTGCTACGGGCCAGTCGAGTTGAGATACAAGACGGTAAGCTTGCGCGAAGACCAGCGCAGGAACTGTACAAATCGGAGATACCCTGCAACTTTTTGGGGGTTGGGAGTTCTAGAAAAAGAATGAACGCGCGCAGCCTAGGACTGTGAAAAGATGGAAAATTGAAGGAACCTAGCAAAGAAGTCTCCGCGTCTGGTTTCTCGCGTTCACTCATAATATTCTTTTATGGCTTGCCCGTCGAGGCTTTGTATTTCCCCATCAAATTTAAATTTTATCCGAAGCAACATACGATTTTCATCAGCATGCGGAGTCGAATTCTTTCTGCGAGATCTGTTATAATTATAGCCGTATTATTTCTCAATTTCCCGTCATAGTCGCAGGTTTTTCTTTTATTCTCATTCATTTTCTTGCTGGGTTTCTATAGAAGTCTTCCATGATTGTGGCGTACTGCATATACATCTTTCCTTTGTTGTTCAAAATCATCACAGAACGCTATAGGGCAGTGGTTCATTGGTGGGCGTTGCAGCATAACCTTCTATACCTTGCGTTTATATCTCGTACTCACTCTCATCCCGACGCTTCCTACCCTTCTCTTGATAACGTAGAATTCAGCAGTATTGCCAGCAATGTTCTCGAGAATTAGAAACCACGCGCCATAGTGTCTTCTTATACACAGATGCATGTGTAGAGGAGGACGTGTCAACTATTTAGAACTATGTGTGCCTCCGCAGTTATAATCTCCTAGCCATTGAGATGCCATTTCATGCAAGATAATTCTTCAAACAGTTTCGCTAGTGTAGCTTGTCTAGAGGGAATTTGGATGTTTAGAGTTTTCACGTTCAGTTGTCATTCGAAGCATGTCCGGACTGGGTGTTTTTTTGCGCCGTACACTTTGTTACAAATCTGACCGCCGTTACGGTCACATGATCCGCTTTGGCTGGAGATTTAGAGAGGAGGTAGTTGGAGGCATAATTTCGGGAAGAGGTGGCCAAGTACTGCGTCAAGGAGGCCAATTCCCGTTCTGGTGAAGAGTGAGTAGTACACCATAACCAGAAGCATAGCCCTTTAGGTCCTCTGTGCGTGCGCAAGCGTCATAACAGGTAGAGACATTGTCAATAGGTTGCCGCAAGCGTTTAAAAATAGGCGGATTACACATCGTATATTGCGTTAGAAGACAGCCGATGTTGCATCAATATTGTACGGAACTGCTAGTTCTTAGAAACTCCGAGTTGTTAAGTTTACCTGTTAGTGCCTTCGAGCGTGCAAACTTACGCGTGGTAGTGGTAGGGCTCGTCGGTATGGAAACTTGCGTCGTTGTAACCGGCACACTTGGTCCCACTGGTATGCCCGTCGGCACTGTCATTGTCGGCTCTGGCCCTGTCGGCATGTGTTCTGTCGGTACTGAACCTGTCAGCGCTGATGCTCCAGGTGTTGAACTTATGCTCGGCGGAACAGGTTCTATTGCGTCACTTGTGCTTGCCATTGCATCTGAAAGTTATGACAGGTTTCTGTAAGTATTTGACAGCTACAGCTGGCGCTGAATGTACGAGGTAGTTGAAGTAACATTGCTTAATAATGCTGCGGCATTTGTAAGCAACAATCCTCGTACATCGGTTTGTCACGCCATGATCCCACGGAAAATTCATGAAAAAACTGTAGTGGTACGCAGTTAATAACGCCTTGTATCCACGGTTTCCTTAATGTGTTGCAATTTAGGTGCACCGCCCTCAGGGCGTTTGATATTAAATGAACAAATCATGCAACTAGAAAAAAAATTGGGGGACCCTTAAGCTTCGCCTTTAAGAGTTGAACGCGATAGCGATATCCCGTCCCTACTGCGTACTTCAATCACTTAGTGCATACTATGTAATGAGTAGTATGGTTTAAACCAGGAGAAATTATGCGCGGCAAATGTGGGAAATGTTTTCGAACTTGCTATGCACCCACTACGTGGTGTTAAGGGAATACGCGCAGTAAGGTGTGTGCCGTTTGTAATGGGTGGCTGGCTTTAAACTATGGAATCGTTATGATAGTCACATATTCTGACGCCCGATGGCAATTTACGCTTGTACCACGCAATATTCCTGGGATATTACATGTTATATTGCGACGCCTATATAAAGGACGCTTGCGTTTGCGAAGCATGGAAGTTATTTTCACTGCATTTCCAAGCAGAGGAAGTTATTTTCACAGTATATCCAAGCAGAGGCATGGCTGTGTGGTAGAACACCTGTTTGCCACGCAGACGACCCGGGTTCGATCCTCACTCGGACCCGAAAATTTTTATTATTTATTTTATTTGCATCTTTCTCGATTTTTCGGTCACGGACAAGATGATGATTTTTCGGTCACGGACAAGATGATGATTTTTCGCTCACAACCAACGACGCCGACGCCGACGCCGGAATTTCTGCGAAACGAGCTCTTTAACGCTATCGCGTTAATAAATGCTGCCGATGATGACATTTGTATCCACACATAGGAACATACCCTCTTACAGATTGCACTGAACAGGCACGCTTGCAGAACCCTAATATGTCTGAATAATAAATACAGTAAACGGTTGTGATAATGTCCCCTTTGGCGAAAGCGGAAACAACTAGAGACAAAAGGAAGCAGGTGTAAACATTCTGATACTGATCTCCACGCGGACGTCACTTCATTTTAACAGGCAGAACAAAGGCAGTGGCACACAAACAAAATAACAGCTGCATCAAAGGCAATGATTGGCAAATGGCACACAACTTGCGCATACTTGGACAACTGCAGTGGAATTTCCGCACAATTTCGCTTTTCTCCGACTGCGAGCACAGATCCACTTTTCCATCAAATCTTCATGTTCAACTCCGCGCGTCATAAACACCGATCACCTTCCACCTACTTGAATATCCTGGCCTTTGTTGTTCTTTCTTATTCTTATTCTCTCTCTGTCTGTTCAACTACGTGCGCCATAAACACCGATCACCTTCCACCTACTTGAATATCCTGGCCTTTGTTGTTCTGTCTTATTCTTATTCTCTCTCTGTCTGAGAACGTAATTTGTTCATATTAGTGGCCATGATTGCATTCACAATGATTGCGTTATTTATTAGAGCCATTATCATTTCAAAGGCGAAGAGATTGATAGTTCATGCCCATGTAGTTAGGTATTGCTTGAAGTGACATGCATTCATTTTATTCAATCACTGAAGTCCTGAATCGTTCAAATATTTTTTCAGTATACATGATCTATGGCCGTTACGGTCGTTTCGTGCTTAAAGCTGCACAGACAAGGTAGCACATCACGTTCAACCTTATAAGGCCATACGTAGATAAACAGTGTGCACAATAACAATATCACAATACAATATCCAATAGCAAGAAGAAGACTGGGCATTGCTGAACATGTGAATGAGTATTTTAAAATGAAGAATATGGACCTCTGCCACATTTCACTCATTTGGTTCCGTCAAAAACAGATTGGAGCCACCTTCTCCTTGTTTCCTTATTTTGAATTGTCAAGTTCAGTAAGTCGTGTGTAAAATGTTATTCCAATCCATCGATCCCAGGAACTCGAGCAGTGAAGCAAAGAGCACCCAGAGTACTTGCAGTGTTCGTACCCTAGCATGTTTACGTTAGTCATCCAGGTATTCCTTTTGAAATGCTTAAAGTTTCCGCTAAATGACTCCTAGGGTATATCACACATAGGGTTCCTAAATGGCTTTTGAGAAGTTTTTGAAGAGATTGTTTGAAGTGTTTGTACTGCAGAAACAGCCCAAGCTGTTTAGTAATGGAACATTCTGATTTGTTTGTCTTTCTCCCACACACGCACATTTCTTCATGTGAGCTACACACCTAATTTTCTACATTCGCTGGTGTCCTTGCCTTTTTTGCAATGCAATGTGTTACTCTTAACAGCCAACGGTTATCCTGCATTCTTACCATATGCCTTGCCCATGCACCCTTCTTGATTTTGATTAAGATGTCTTTAACACGCATCCGATCTTTCATCCACTCTGCTCTGTTCTCTTCCCTGAAGGTTACATATATCAGTTTTGTTTCCATGGCTTACTGCGTCGTTCTCAATTTCAGTTGAACGCTTTTTGCAAGCGTTGAACCCTTTTTGCCCCTAGGTGGATACCGATGAGAGTAGTCCCAGATCCATATATACCCTTCGGGAAAGTTTGGCGATTCTTTCATTTCGCCGCTTTCTGCGCCCCTCCCCAGCGCCGTCCTATTTTCGTGACATAAACCTTCTCTCCGTGCCGGCGGCGGCAGCGCGGCGCGGAGCGGCAGAGGCCAGCCACCATCACCTCGTAGCAGCGCGCGCGGGGCTTGTGTAGTCATCCTGGTATTTCACGCGTGAACTGGTTACGTGAATTGGTTCTTGTTGCGAGCTTGTTAGCTGAAATCGTAGGTCTGAACATGTCCGACCGTTTAAGCTTCCGAAAAAAAGAAGGGGAGGCTCTTTGGATTCAAAATATTCGTGTGCGTGTGTGTGTGCGTGCACGTATGTGTGTGCGCGCGCGCATGTTTGCGTGCACCCGTGTGTGAGTTTGTGTGTGTGTGTGTGTGTGGACGCATTCACACAGACACACACGTGCACATACACGCGCGCGCACACCAACACATGCGCACGCGCGCACACTCACACGCACGCTTGCTTGCGTGGACGGACGGACACACACACAAACACACACACACACACACACGCACACACACACACAAACACACAGATACACACACACACACACACACACACACACACACACACACACACGCTTGCGCGCGCACACTACCACATTCCACACGCTAACTTGCCTTCGCTTCTCGGCAGAGACCTACACTGTGCCGCAAGGAAGGTCAAAGTGCAACGGTCTCGCTCCTGCCTTTATTGCATTTACCTCGAATTTTCGCTTACTGCCAACGCTGCTTTTCCGATCACACCTAAAGACGCTGACGGCGACACTAGAATTTCTGCGAAACGAACTCTTTAATAACGTTAAAGAGCTCCGCACGTTCCAGTTAGAACGTTGTCGGCTTGGAGTCCGCGTACATAGCTTTAGAAGTCAGTATTTGTATTATTTGAATGTTATCGCACATTGAATCCTGTTCATACTCTTCATTAAATTGAAGTACAGTGTTCCTGCCCCTATCTAGCCTTCACAATTTGTTTAGCGGCGCTACATTTTACGAACGAACAGCGCTAAGCAAGCTAGGCTGGGCAGCCGCCGCACAGATTGCGTAAATATGGCGGACGGCGCCGAAGCGGAGGTGTGGCGGTGACGTGGCCGGCGTCATCGCCGCGCCGCGACGTCACTGCCAAGACTCGCCAAACTCTCTCCATATACGGACCTGATTAGCCCTAGCTGGATATCGATATCTTACGATACTGGAACAGCTTGTTGTGTCTTTAACTTACCCTATGGCGTATACAGCTGAGAGAGACGGTACACAAACTTGTACTCGATGGGATTCTTTCAGGCCATGGAGCGATCTCCCTGGACAGCTGACCATAACCTAGCTGAATTACACTGACCGGCTGTTCAGTCTCAAACGAAGCGGCTCGTGAAGTTCCTCAAAGTCTGCCCACGGACTGTTCCTCGGAATCTAGACTGCCGCACCTCAATCGGCACAATGCCCAGTATTGAAACGCGTTTTTCCCTAGTGAGAATTTACATCGTTGGCCCTTTGTCACCGACTTCTTATAGGGATAACAGATATATTTTGAACATGCTCGATTCTTCTACGAGGTACACGAACGGTATAGCGTTGCCTTATATTGAGAGCTAACTGGTGGCTGAAGGCTTAATGGAAGTGTTTTCCTGAGCAGCTTTGACGCTCGAAAGTATCAGTAGCCATGGGACAGGCGTTCTGTCATCGGTCCTGAAAAAGTTCAGGTGACTGGTGCTGCTTAAACAATTACCGCTAAACGCGTAGCATCCAATGGCACATGCTCCAATGGTCTAATTGAGCGTTTCAATGGCGCTTTGAAGCGTATGCCTGGCCGAGTGTGCCAGGAATGTCCCAAAAGTTTGGATCGCTAACTGAGTCCTGTCCTGCTTGCTCATTTAAAGATGCCACGAAGGAGCGCTGAATACTTGTCATTCGAGTTACTACACGCCTGGTATATCTGTGGTCGAATGACCATCCTAAAAGACATGTGAACCAAATCATGCTTTGGCAAAGTGACAAAATCAGCGTGCAAATACATCGCAGAATTGAGACAACGATTTGAACGAACCTGGGACATCACATCTCAAGAACTTGCCAAAGTGCACATCATTCAGAAGGGCTACTACGACAGGAAAATCAATATCTGGGGTTTAACGTCGCAAAACCACGATATGATTATGAGGGACGCCGTAGTGGAGGGCTCCGGAAATTTCGACCACCTGGGGTTCTTTAACGTGCACCTAAATCTAAGTACACGGGCCTCAAGCATTTTCGCCTCCATCGAAAATGCAGCCGCCGCGGCCGGGATTCGATCCCGCGACCTTCAGGGTCAGCAGTCGAGTGCCATAACCACTAGACCACCGTGGCGGGGCGACAGGAAAACGAAGAAGCGAAAATTGATAATCCGCGACAATGTTGTCGTGCTTCTGCCTGCGGACTCTAACGAACATACTCACATCGAATGGTTAGTTCACTGTGGTTGATAAAAATACCACGCAGTATGTCCCGGTCATTAAACGTCTTCTACTTAAATAAGCTTAAAATTATGAGCAGCGGATAGCTAACAATGCTTCGCCATCGACCGTTTCTGCTTTGTCGTCACTAGACCAATCTGATATTGAAGACGTGGAGAATTCACTTCATACCACGCTCGTTCAAACACAGGCTTAGAAATAAGTGATGATATGCCCCAGACTAACTGGGCAGCACGAAAACCTGCTGTGCACATGTATTCGACGTATCGCGACATACTGATTCAGCAGGAAATATTTATTTTATTTTATTTTATTTATGTTCAAATACTGCAGCCCTATGCAGGGCTATTGCAGGAGTGGAGTACATTTTCATACACAAACACATTGTTAACAAGGTTGACATTACAGCAAAAACCAAAAACAAACGATTTATCAAAACAGTGCGTCTACAAAATCCGAAAACGACAATTCACGAACACTACCAGGTACCTTATTCCACCTTTCAATAACTCTAGGAAAATAACTATTCTTAAAAATGTTCGTGCGCGTAAAGAAAGGTTTTAAGTTGAGGCTGTGGTAACGTCTAGTTGAAAGAATATTAGCATAGGAGATGTAATCGTCTGAAGATAGTCGACAAGATGAGTGAACAAATGAGTGTAATAGCTTCAAGGAATCGGTCTCCCGTCTGGTACATAGAAGAGGGAGTTTCAAGGAATTCATTGTTGATGAAGGTGAAAAATTACGATCATAGCGATGGCAAATGAAACGAACTGCCCTCCTTTGTACAGATTCAATTTTGGCGACGTCGCATGTTTTATACGGGTTCCAGACACATGAAGCATACTCTAGTATGCGACGTATAAGTGTTTTATACAGCAGTAACTTAGTGCATTTCGGAGATTTAGGTGACGTACGACGCAGGCAACCTAATTTTGTCAGTGCTTTGGATGCAATGTGGTCAAATGCTGCGACCACTGCAAGTTCTGTGATATTTAAAACGTATAGGCCTGGTCAGCAGGCCTATACCTTTTAAAGGGTGTGTGGAGGAGGCTGCAAGGAATACGTTCTACGACATTGTAAACGGCATTGATTGGAAAAGCGTCTACAAAGAAAGAAAAAACGCCGATACAGCTTATGACTTATTTTTTTGGTTATTAAAGGAAAAGTATGACGAAGCATTCCCACTACAGCAGATGCAGAACCGTAAAAGTAAAAAGTACCGAAAGCCTTGGATGAATGCAGCCCTTCGCAAAATAATCAACGAAAAAAACTCGTATCATGCTTTTGTTAAATCACGACAAGCAGAGTTATTTGCCGAATATAAAAACTACAGAAACAATTAAACTAAATTCCGACTTAAAAGAAGCAAAAATAGAATATTGCCAGAACATTTTCGAAAAAATAATTAATAACCATAAAAAGGTCTGGAAGGTAGTAAACAGCTTGACTGGCAGAAGCAAACAAACAAGTAATGAGTTCAACATAGCTGCCCCAGACGGTACAATTCTAGTCGGAAAGACTGGCAGATTGTGTGAATGACTTCTTTGTTAACTCTGGCGCATATAGAGTAGTTAATGAAGATACGTGTGCGAAGTCTGTAGTGCACATTGTTCCGACGAGATCGTCTGTGTTTTTGAAACCGACTGACTCCACAGAAATTGCGAAAATTATAAATAAGTTGAAGAACAATGTGGCAGCTGGTGTGGATGATATAGGTCCGTGTAGAAATTAAACACGTATCGCCATTAATAAGTGATGTTCTTGTCTACATTATAAATCTCACTCTTAGTACTGGTGTCTTTCCACAAGCACTAAAGATAGCAAGAGTAACACCCATCTATAAAAGCGGTAGAAGAGATATGCTTACAAATTATCGCCCCTTGTCAGTCCTACAAACCATATCAAAGGTCTTTGAAAGTATCATACATAGCAGACTGGTATCTTTGGTAAATAAGCACAACATACTTACCAAAAGTCAGTATGGCTTCCAGAAAAACAAATCAACGGAGCAGGCACTTACATTTATTAAAGATAAAATAATAACGACTATTGAGAAGAGGAAAATATATGCTCGGTTTTTTTTGGGGGGACTTCAAAAAGGCGTTCGACTGCATTCATCATGACATATTGCTTAAGAAGCTGTCAATGTATGACATACGGGGGACTGCGTTAAGCCTAGTAGAAAGTTATTTAAAAAATCGCTTTCAAGTAGTCAAGGTAAATGGCACTACTTCTTCAAAGCTAATATTAACCCAAGGCGTTCCGCAAGGATCACTTCTTGGGCCACTTTTGTTCTTGCTGTACGTCAATGATTTGGTAAATATTCCGTGATTCCCCAGAAATAATTATGTTTGCGGACGACACAAAGGTATTCTTCGAGTCGAACGAGCTAAACACACTTGAATCAAATGTTAACTACTATTTATCATCACTTTCCATGCTGGTTAAGGGAAAATCGGATGCGGTTAAACGCAAGAAAGACTACATACATCATCTTTCATGCAATGCACAAAATGATAAATGGCGAGTTGGCAATTACGTTTGAAGGGGAGTATATTAGTAGAGTTGGCACACAAAAATTTCTCGGTGTAATATTTGAAGAGCACCTATCTTGGAATGCACATATTAATAATTTATCAGTAGAACTGGCAAAACGCGTGGGATGTTTATACAAAGCGGCCGCTTTCGTGCCTGGTGTGGCTAATGAAAAATATGTATTATGCACTATTTTATTCAAAATTATGCTATGGAAATTTAGTATGCGGGGAACGACAACACAAGGGAAGTACAATATATTAGTAATATTACAAAAACGTGTACTACGCTGCTTGGAACGCTATAGGGGCAACCCGCGGGATCTTAGAACAACGCCATTATTTCTAAAGCATAATATGTTAAGGGCTGACCAAATATTTCATTTTAAATACTTCAACTAATACACGGTGAAAAATTATACATTAATAAGAGTAATAAGCAATCAACCTACTACTTTAGAAATCAAACGCGACACACGCCAACAACACGGACTAATTATGGCAAGCAGTCTTTGAAATATCAAACCATGTCACTTCTTAATGAATTCGAAAGAGATTTTGACTTCGATGTTCATCCAGGCCTCTTTAAGAAAAAACTGAAAATGATGTTACTGGATAAAGCATTCGCTTCCAGATTACGTGACTGAAACGCATGTTATTTCTTATCTTGTACATAATTGTGCTATTCCTGTGTGTATAATGACTTGCCATGCTTTTGCGCCGAACTACTTGAGTTTTCGTTCTTCTTCGTTTATTCATGAAATGATTTTTCACACAAATGTTGTGGTAAATGAATTGTGCTTAGCATGTATTCTCTTGTTTTTATATATTGTTTGCGCACTTCTGTATAAAACAACCTTTCCTTGGTTCTATCACAAAGTATTCTTTCAAATTACAAGTGAACTGGAATATTTATCGGTCTTCTTGTAGATATTTTCATGTTACATTTAAACGAAATTTTGTCTGCTGCGAACAATTTACTGTGTATTTTTTGTTTATATCTTGGTGAAATGAGTACAGCGGCCTTTTGTCAGCAATTGTTATACCTTTAGCTTCTGTACCTTTCTTGGTGAAATTCAAGAAAAATAAAGCACCTGAATCTGAATCTGAATGGTAACCCCAAGGTATTTGTACTCGTAGCGTGCCCGTTCAGATGTCGTAGCGGGCCCGCTCAAATAACAACTCGCATGCCCATTCATGTCAGGCAATATCCGATGTCACGCACTATACGCACTATTAAGGCAGCCACAGAAAAACACATGCAGGTAATGTTGCGTTTGGGTATAATAGAAAAATCAGCACCTGCTTATGACGCACCGATTTCCGTGCATAAGAAGGAGGACGCGATGCGCCTATGTATTATTTTCGCCGGTTGAAACGTGTTATAGTTCTAGACTCTTCCACTAAAGCTCACCTTGACATCTTTGCGCAGCTCACTGAACGACAATACCTTCCAAAGTTCAACTTCACAAGAAAATGCTGACAGACGCCAATAGCTAGTGCGTCCAAGGAGCTTACGTCATTTCTCTGCGGCTCAGCTCTCTATCAATTCCGATTTATGCATTTGGCATAAAAACTCTACCTGCCGTATTGAATCAATTAGAGAGGTGTTCCGAGATATACCCAATATCTATTACTGCTTTGATGACGTTCTTCTACCGACTACAACGTGGTAAGAACACGTGGTTACGCCACGTCAAATATTTCAATATGTATACGTAGTATAGGCCTTAAAATGATGCCGAAGAAAAGCGAAATAGGATCCCCTACGAATAGAGTTCTCGGCCACCTTGTGAAACAAATAGCATTGCAAATACTTAAGGATATGGTAAGAAAAAATTCGTCTCGGCGAAGCAGTCTCAAAGCGACCAATTACTCACGTTAATACCCAGTGATTCCTGGCAAATCACGGGCTATTAACGAGAATTTTCTCCCAACTACAAAGCAAGCAAGCCCTAACAAGCTCGTCTAGGGTGACTATTACCAGGACGCATTTGAAAGACTTAAGGACATGTCACAGCAGCCTATATTGAAAGCGCAAAACCTGGAATCGTCTTTCGTGTCGCTCACGAGCGCATCGATGCAAAGTTCTGCTGCAAGGACACAACGAACACGTACATCCGGTGTCTTACAACAGCAGGGAACTTTTATCACGTAAAGTGGCTTATTGGGCCATTGGAAGGGAATACTTCGCCATTGTGTAGGTTGTGCAGAAGTTCCAAGTGTACTACAGTGAAACCTCGGTGATGCGAGCACAGCTCATGCGAATTTCGGGGTGCTACGAATTTTACTTTGGTCCCGGCCAAGGCCCATTGGCCTGCAATTTTCACCCGGCGACGTTTCACCGATTTTCACCCGGCGACGTTTGACTAGAACGTACGCTACCGCCCAGGTACGAAGAGGTGCTGTCCGCGCTGTCGCGGAAGACGCGCCAAGCACGTGTGAGCGCGAGAACGCAAGCGCGGGCACGCGCACCGCACCGCCAAATCGTCAGAACGACGGTGTAAGAAAATACTGGTCACAATAAACCTTCAGCGACGTGTCACGACCTCCGAGATTGTGTGCGCAAATCTTTGAGGCTCTAATGTGCCACCGTGTGCCTTCGCGTTTAGAATACAGAGGGCATTGACGCCATGCTTTCTTTTTTTCTAACACGTTGACGCTCGCTGCTGTCGTTGTACTGTGTTTACACATGCCTTCCTTGTGCATCAGACATGCTATTAGAGGCGGACGAGGACCGAAAGAAGGCGAGGACGGTCTTGGCGAAGGATTCAGGCCTCATAACGTCAACATTCGCGACTGTTGAGGTCGCACTTGTGCGGGCACGGCCGTAAACCTCCCAAAAAGCATCCCCAACACCTCCGTGAGAACAAAATCATAACATAAAAACATGGTTCTAGAATTTTGTGGCCTTGCTCTATTGCGACAAAGGGCTTCTTCCGTTACATTCACCGCAGTACTCCAGTGTCACTCGAGAAAGCTTACTAAAATTTGGATGGGGCTACTGCTGTCACGGGTCACAACCCACCTGGTTCAATCATTAAACACGCACGTACGGGCCGTATATTTACGAGTACTGGTGTGATTTCCGACAACTAAAAACTTAACTGACAATAATTCAGAGTTCGTCCTGACGTTGCTGCGGCCCTGAAAATCAATAAATGAAAATGTACGCCGGCCAGGGGCGTATCCAGAAACTTTTTTCGGGGGGGGGGGGGGCACCGCCTTGATTTCGGGAGGGGCACCTCCTTGAAATGGTCATTTTTCGCTTTGTATTCAATGGCGAAAAAAAATTTCGGGGGGGGGGGGGGGGCACGTGCCCGGTGTGCCACCCCCCTGGCTACGCCACTGACGCCAGGTTTCTTTTTTCGCAAGCTAATTTTCTATGTTTTCTGGTGATACGAATTTCGGATGATACGAATATTTACGGCGGGCCCCTGAGATTCTTATCACCGAGGTTTCACTGTAGTACGGTCGAGTGTTCATTTTGCAATGAGACTATCAGTCACTCAAATATACCAACTCTGCACGTCAAGTGAACACGCGAATACCACACCGGAGCTTGCTCTAGATGGACTTCGACTTCAGCGTAGAATATAACCGTGGACCAGATAATGTCGGTGCTAAGTCGACTCGACTATCTGTCAACGCTTAGTAGACTGTCATGGACTTCTTGAGCTGGGGTTGCGAGCTCGTACCCATCCACGCTGTATAATGCATCACTCAGTCATCTACTCTATAGTTATGTCCATCCTTCTTGCTTCACTACGTCGCTGCTCTTGAACTGGGGGATGAATGTAGTTCAAAGATCGACTAGAAGTCTCGAAGTGTCTAAACGTTGGCGTTGGCCCTTATTTGTTTTCGTTGTGCGGGGCCGATAGAAAAAATTGAAGGACACTTTGTACATTTGTGTTCAGCGAAAGCTTGTGGCCATTCGACTGACTATGCCATGTCTTTTTTCTTTTACACCATCAGTGCGTTGGCACACAAACTGAATGTGTGCGTGTTTTCTTTTTAATTTTTTTACCGCGAATCGCAGCGAGACGCGAGACTAATCGTCCTCCGTTCGCATGCGTTCGTATTTTCTCGCGCTTTGCGCATCGTGCAAACGCCATCCGCGTTCCAGCGCTTAAATTGACGGACCCTTTGTAAATTCCAAAGTGTGTTCCGCGAACGCCTGTGACCATTGAGGCGGCGTCGGTCAGAATGGTACGCGATGCGCGCATCTCCCTCCTTGCATGATTGGAAACGCTGGGCACAGCGACATTGCGCAAGCAAAGCGCGAGCTCTGTAGAGTCCGACGCAACCGGCGTCCGTTTGCGCACCCCGGCGGCCACCTGGCTCCGTGCCAGGGCTCGGACGGAGGGAAGGACGGATGGATGGACGGAAGGACGGGCGGACGGTCACGGACGGACGGACGGACACGGACGGACAGACAGACACACGGACAGGCGGAAGATCCAGAGAAAAGGACAACCAGAGCTGACCGTGAAAACAGGGCAAGAAGACTCGGCAAACAGCACAGAAGAACAAGAATACTGCCACGCGCGTTTCTTTTACTGTATTCGGTTTACGCCCACAAAGACTGTGAACAAACCGCGCCTGCAGTGTTCGAGAAGGTTCACGATTCTAGTAGATCATTTTGTTAAGATTGCGCGCAAGACGCGAACACCCAAGATTATTCGAGAGCTTGCGCGACGACCAGAGATAGGACAAGAATGTTCGACGCGTGAGTTATAAAAGCCGGCGCGTTCCAACGAAGGTCAGTTGATCGCCGGTCGTCGCTCTGTTCGCCGCTATCGGTGCCAGCGTGTATTGCTGTAATCCTACTTTCTGTTTACCGGCCACAAGTTCGGCCTAATAAACAGTTTCATTTTGGACACGTCGCCTGCTGCCTTCGTCGACGTCACAACCACGTGACATCTGGTGGAGGTGCTGGTCCCTCGATGTTACGGACTCCCACGAAAAGCCGGGACCCAAGCCCACAGCGTGAAGAAGACACCGAAGACCCCGTGCAACACCGAGCCAGCCGTAGGCTACAAGGCTTGCCACCTGCATACGGCCTCCTACCTGAGAAAACAAAAACTACGGCTACGAACACAACAGCGACAATGGCCACCGCTGTGTCACCCGCGACAGTCGTGATGCAGCAACCCAGGGAGTCACCGACTTTTCACGGATCAACGAGCGAAGACCCCGAAAGCTGGCTGGAGACGTACGAACGAGTGGCGACGTTCAACAACTGGGACTCCGACGAAAAGCTGCGCCGCGCCTACTTTTACCTAGAAGACGCAGCGAGGACGTGGTTCGAGAACCGAGAACGAGCACTACAAACTTGGGATCTCTTCCGAACGACGTTCCTAAGTACGTTCACCAGCGTCGTCCGCAAGGAACGGGCCGCTTCTTTGCTGGAGACCCGGGTGCAGCTACCAAACGAAAACGTCACCATCTTCACGGAAGAGATGACTCGACTTTTCCGCCTGGCCGACGCTGAGATGTCTGAAGACAAAAGGTACGTCTCCTCATGCGGGGTGTTAAACAGGAACTGTTCGCAGGGCTTGTACGCAACCCGCCCACGACGGTCGCAGAATTCCTCACCGAGGCTACAACGATTGAAAGGACACTTGACATGCGGACGAGACAGTACAATCGCTCTTCACTGTCTGCAGCATATTCCGAAGTGCACTCCCTGGCAACCGACGACTTGCGTGAAACCATACGAGCGATTGTGCGGGAGGAGCTGCGCAAATTCTTACCCCCGCCGCAACCTCAAGTGAATTCGATCGCCGACATTGTCCGCGAAGAAGTCCGTCAATCGCTTGGAATTGCCGAAGCACCGCAGCCTCAGCCGGCAGTCATGAGCTATGCTGCTGCAGCCCGACGCGACGTCCCCCCTCCACGCCCACGTCAAGAGGCCGCACCACCGCATTTCCGCCGCCAGACACCGCCGTCGCCGACGACATACCGCCTACCTGCCGGCCAGCGCTATCCTCAGAGGAAGACCGACGTCTGGCGCGCCCCGGACTACCGCCCACTATGCTACCACTGCGGTGAAGCCGGGCACACGTACCGCCGCTGCCAGTACCGCGAGATGGGACTACGAGGTTTCGCCGTGAACGCGCCGCGTCCGCAGCCTGGCGAACGACCTCGTGACATCGCCGACTACCTCACAGGAGCGCAGTGGGCACCACGACGACCTTCCCGTTCTCCATCGCCCGGCCGCTACATGTCACCGCACCGCCGGCAGTACACTGGCCCAAACCGGGGCCGGTCACCTAGCCCGTACCCGGGAAACTAAGGGCAGCAACCGATGGAGGTGCGGTTGCTGTTCGACGAAATGCCGAAGATCCTCCGCGGCCGCCGACGACGACAACGCGACGAGACATGCGCAACACGACGCGAAGCAGACGAAGCCCTGCCGACGAAACCTGGCGGACCGAAGAAAACCTGACGACGCAGCATGGAAGCACCGCAACAAATCGACGCAGCCGTGATCCAACGCCGCGACATAACCGCAACGCAAGGCGACGGACTAGCGACCTCGACGTTCTCATCGACGGCCACAACGTCACCGCTCTCGTCGACACTGGGGCCGACTATTCCGTCGTCAGTTGGCCATTCGCCACCAAGCTGAAGAAAGTAAAGACCGCTTGGAGTGGACCCCAAATCCGGACAGCTGGAGGCCACCTAATAACGCCGATTGGAGTCTGCATGGCGAGAGTCACCATCAATAACCGGACTTATCCTGCGAGCTTTGTAATCCTACAAAACTGCTCCAGGGATGTAATACTTGGAATGGACTTCCTAAGTGACCACGGCGCCGTCATCGACCTGAGGTCTGAGTCGATAAGCCTAACCTCAGACAAAGCGCTCCCGCCCCACGCAACTCCAGGGAACCATGCATTGACTGTGATAGAAGAGCAGGTGACCGTTCCGCCGCGCTCCAGCGTTATTATTTCCGTCGGCACCGAAAAACCTGCGAACCTCGAAGGCGTCATCGAGGGCGATCATCACCTACTCCTGAACCGTCACATTTGCGTCGCAAGAGGCATCGCCGAATTGCGTGATGGCAAAGCAAAGGTACTGCTCACAAACTTCAGCCACGAATATAGGCACCTTAACATTGGCACGACGGTCGCCTACATCGAGAAATTCGTGGACACCAGCAATGCTTTCGCCCTCTCCGATGCTGCCGAACCTGCTTCGACGAATCGAGGTCCCGGAATAGATTTCGACGTCAACCCGAGGCTTCCGAAGCACAAGCAAGACCAGCTCAAAAGTCTGCTCCTGCAATTTAAGGACTGCTTCTCGTCGTCGTCAAGAATTCGACAGACCCCAGTCGCGAAACATCGTATCATAACAGAAGAAAGTGCCCGACCAATCCGTCAGAGTCCGTATCGAGTTTCTACGCGAGAACGAGAAGCTGTAAAGAAACAAGTCGACGAAATGCTTCGCGACGACATCATCCAGCCGTCGAAGAGTCCCTGGGCGTCCCCCGTGGTGTTGGTGAAGAAGAAGGACGGAACCCTTCGTTTCTGCGTCGACTATCGTCGCCTGAACAAGATCACAAAGAAGGACGTGTATCCCCTCCCACGTATAGACGACGCCCTGGATCGACTCCACAACGCGAAGTACTTTTCCTCGATGGACCTGAAGACAGGCTACTGGCAGATCGAAGTCGACGAGAAAGACCGAGAAAAGACGGCCTTTATAACACCAGACGGCCTATTCGAGTTCAAGGTCATGCCTTTCGGTCTTTGCTCGGCCCCCGCGACCTTCCAACGCGTTATGGATACTGTACTGGCCGGCTTGAAGTGGCAGACTTGCCTTGTGTACTTGGACGACGTCGTTGTGTTTTCCGCAAACTTCGACGAACACCTCCGGCGCCTTGAAGCAGTACTTCAAGCAATCAAGACCTCCGGACTCACACTCAAGCCAGAAAAGTGCCGCTTCGCGTACGAAGAACTTTTGTTCTTGGGCCACGTGATAAGTAAGTCCGGAGTACGCCCCGATCCTCAAAAGACAGCCGCCATCGCTACATTCCCGCCACCCGCCGACAAGAAGGCCGTCCGTCGATTTCTGGGCCTGTGCGCCTATTACAGGCGGTTCGTCAAAAATTTTGCCCGCATCGCCGAGCCACTCACTAACCTCACCAGGGCCGACGTCGAGTTTAATGTGGGATACGCCGCAGGAGGAAGCATTTCAAGACCTAAAACGACGCCTGCAAACGCCTCCGTTACTTGCGCATTTCGACGACCACACCGAAACAGAAGTGCACACCGACGCAAGCAGCGTGGGACTCGGCGCCGTCCTTGTGCAGAGGACGGACGGACTGGAAAGGGTTATCAGTTATGCTAGCCGGTCGCTATCCAAGGCAGAGGCCAACTACTCCACAACAGAAAAGGAGTGCCTTGCCATCATCTGGGCTACATCAAAGTTTCGCCCCTACCTTTACGGCAGGCCCTTCAAAGTTGTGAGCGACCACCACGCATTGTGTTGGCTAGCTAACTTGAAAGACCCTTCGGGTCACCTCGCACGGTGGAGCCTGAGACTTCAAGAATTCGACATTACCGTCGTTTACAAGTCCGGGAGAAAACACTCCGACGCCGACTGTCTATCCCGTGCCCCCGTCGACCCACCGCCGCAGGACGACCAGGATGATGACTGCTTCCTGGGAACCATAAGTGCCGACGGCTTCGCCGAGCGACAGCGAGCGGACCCAGAACTAAGGGACCTTATGGAATACCCTCGAGGGCAAGAGCACCACTGTTCCGAAGGTATTCAAGAGAGGACTGGCGTCGTTCTTCCTGCGAAACGGAGTTCTCCTAAAGAAGAACTTCTCACCCCTTCGAGCCGAACACCTCCTCGTGGTTCCTTCAGCAGTGAGGCCAGAAGTCCTCCTGGCCCTACACGACGACCCGACGGCTGGACACCTCGGTGTTTCCCGCACGCTGGCAAGGATACAAGAGAAGTACTACTGGCCACGCCTTGCCGCCGACGTCACTCGTTACGTCAGGACATGTCGAGACTGTCAGCGACGCAAGACACCGCCGACAAGACCAGCAGGCTTTCTTCAGCCGATCGAACCACCTCAGCGCCCGTTCCAGCAAATCGGTATGGACCTACTGGGGCCGTTTCCTACGTCGACTTGCGGGAATAAATGGATCGTCGTAGCTACCGACTACCTCACCCGCTACGCCGAAACAAGGGCCCCTACCTAGAGGCAGTGCCGCCGAGGTAGCGAAATTCTTTGTTGAAGACATTGTCCTGCGTCATGGCGCCCCAGAGGTCCTTATCACCGACAGAGGTACGGCCTTTACTGCAGAGCTAACTCAGGCCATTTTGACATACAGCCAAACAAGCCACCGCCGCACCACCGCCTATCACCCACAGACCAACGGCCTCACCGAGCGTCTAAACAAGACCATCGCCGACATGCTGGCCATGTACGTCGACGTCGAGCACAAGACATGGGATGCCATCCTTCCGTTCGTGACCTTCGCATACAACACGGCTGTGCAAGAAACGACGCAGCTGTCGCCGTACAAGTTGGTCTACGGACGGAGCCCGGCAACGACGCTCGACGCCATGTTACCAAACGTGACCGACGAGGAAAACATCGACGTGACCGCCTACCTACAGCGCGCCGAAGAAGCACGACAGCTCGCCCGCCTGCGGATCAAGAATCAGCAGATGACTGACAGCCGCCGCTACAATCTTCGACGACGGTTCGTGGAATACCAGCCCGGCGACCGCGTTTGGGTGTGGACGCCCATACGACGACGTGGACTTAGTGAAAAACTTCTGCGACGATACATCGGACCGTATAGGGTGCTTCGACGTCTCGGCACACTCGACTACGAGGTCGTGCCCGACGGCATTTCGAACTCTCAACGGCGCCGTGCGGGACCTGAAGTCGTCCATGTCGTGCGCCTCAAGCCGTTTTACGCGCGGTAGTGAACCTGAGGACTGTACTTTTTTTTCTTTCATTGGACTTTCTTGCTTGTGCGTATTGTTTACTGAACTTTCTTGATTTATTGTCGTTATTTATTGTTGCATGTATTTTTACCATGTGTTCTGTTCTAAGCATCGGGACGATGCCTTTTCAGAGGGGGGCATTGCCACGCGCGTTTCTTTTACTGTATTCGGTTTACGCCCACAAAGACTGTGGACAAACCGCGCCTGCAGTGTTAGAGAAGGTTCACGATTCTAGTAGATCATTTTGTTAAGATTGCGCGCAAGACGCGAACACCCAAGATTATTCGAGAGCTTGCGCGACGACCAGAAATAGGACAAGAATGTTCGACGCGTGAGTTATAAAAGCCGGCGCGTTCTAACGAAGTTCAGTTGATCGCCGGTCGTCGCTCTGTTCGCCGCTATCGGTGCCAGCGTGTATTGCTGTAATCCTACTTTCTGTTTACCGGCCACAAGTTCGGCCTAATAAACAGTTTCATTTTGGACACGTCGCCTGCTGCCTTCGTCGACGTCACAACCACGTGACAATACTCAACAAAAGCACATCTGTTCGAGTGAAAATATCAAAGACGAATATATTTTGCGAGTCAAGACTGTAACGAATTGCAGAAGAGTTGATAGGCGGGTTAGTTGGTATAGATTCCTTATGACGACTTGGCAGCGCAAACCAACGGGACGAAGTAAGAAGCTCCACAAACAAGCGCAGAATGAAACTGGGGATTTAATCGTAGCAACAATTGAAATCTCAAGTTTCTGCTACGATTGTGCTGCGATTAAATCCCAAGTTTTAGTCTGCGCTTGTTTGTGTACCTTCTTACTTCGTCCAGTTTGTTTGCGCTGCAAAGTTGTAACAATAAAGACTGTGAGTCAACAGGAACCCAGAACAAATACTTTGTGTTGTCGTATCTGGCTTGTATCCGCTGATTAGCGGACTTGTTCCCTTGGATGTTCTTTCTTGGACAGCGTGGTACCCCCCCCTCTCCCCTTTTTAACTTTCTTTTCAAAGTGGTCCCTTGACGATTGGCCTATTCATTTTAAGGCGAAAGCCTTTAATGTCTCATGCTCACGTCCGTACGTCCGTCCGTCCGTCCGTGCCCTGGCATGGTGCAGGTGGCCGCCGGGGCGCTCCAACGGACGCCTGTCACGTCGGACTCTACAGCGCTCGCGCTTTGCTTGCGTAGCGTCGCTGTGCCCAGCGTGTCAAATCATGCAAGGGAGGCGCGCGCATCGCGTTCCATTCTGACCGACCTCGTCTCAATGGGCACAGGCATTCGGCGAACACACTTTGGAATTTACAAAGTGTCCTGCAATTTTTTTTTGTTTATTTCATTCGGTAGCCTGCAATACTCCGGTGCAGCAGGCAGGGCATAGTTCGATTTTTGTTACTTTTTGTAAATTTATGATTAATTTTGCCCACACAACCCTTTCTGCTCTGTCTCCTGTTATAGTCCAATCTCCGGTGACATTTACATGAAGCTGTTCCGTTTTTTTTAAAAAGTGCTTCCTGCGCACGTCCCGCTGTCCTGCCTTCCACATTTGCCCTCTGTGTGTGTGTATTCGGGTCTTCGAGTGTGTGTGCAGATGGTAGCGCTTGTATGTGCGTGTATGAGCAGTCATTTCTGTTCGAAGCGAATAGGTGTATGCCTTGGATTTGACAGGTCTATTCTCTGTCTTTGCGCGGCAGATCAAATGCACTGAGTATTCCAACAGAACTTTCCAGGTTACGTCGGGAAAATATGAAAACTTTCAATACTGTAGTGCTTACGCTTCCAGCGAAGTGAAACGTGCATGTCGATTCGAATCTATGCAACGTTAATTGAATAGACACGCAAGTTCTTTTCGCAGAAAGCACGACGGCTTGTTTTACAAGCACACCAAAAGTTTTAATAACTTGATTAATACAAGGAGAAAACATGCATGTAATTAAAGTGGCGACTCTCCGACAATCGCAGGTGACGCTCCCGCTGATGTGTGTCTGCACCTTCAGTCTGCATTTTTTAACTTGGTCCTTCTTTTTGTAAAGGGTTCTTCGGTCATCAACCGTTAACCATTTGTTATATGCGGAAATATCGCGGGAAAGAGCAATACTTCTGGTGCCGTTCATTCCAGACGCAAGGGTAGCACATGGATATCTTATGCAAGGTCGTATTCTATCATCCACACATTTTTTAGTTATAGATGCGCTGCAGTCTCGTACCAAAAATAATTCAAAGGAAGTGCTGCGAATTCATTTTACGCGTACAACAGGTCGACTAGATTTATCACTTCGTGGCAAGACGGATGAAAGGTTATCACACTGGCTATATCATACTACGTCCAAGAAACCAATGCAATTATTAGTATGGGGTCAGTACCTGTGGATGTCGGACGTGTACCAATTCCTACAGAAATGACCCTGCGGCCATCACCACCATCACCACCGCCGCCACCGCCGCCTCCACCGACGCCGTAGTCATCATAGTCCGTTTTCTCGATCTCGGAAGCTGGAGAACACGAAAACAATTTGTGAATATATAAAAGAAGTCTGAATTGAAACAGCTCACAGCATCATGCCACCTCTTCGGGCCTACTGCAGCTGCTGTTAGCTGGGTAAAAGTGGCGTAAAGGCGGACGGCACATTCTGAAGAAATATTTAAAACTGAATAAAAGCAAGCAGACTCGCAGCATATGGTAGCATAATAAAAATAACAGCAACATACATTTGCACAGGTCTAGGGTGCCTCTGCTAATTCTAGCTACAGTTTAAAAATATTCCGACGCACTTTATGTCGACGCGACCAAATGCACGTTGCTCACTATTGCCTGGAGTAAGTGCCGCTATTTTCTGTAGTTTTCCTTAATTGCTTAATTAAGGTAGGCTAATTGAGTAACTCCTCGACGAACGAAGCTAGGCGCGTATGCTTAGAATCAGGTGCACGTTAAAGAACCCCAGGTGGTCGAAATTTCCGAAGCCCTCCACTACGGCGTCTCTCATAATCATAGCGGTTTTGGGACGTTAAACCCCAACAGTTACTGTTATTATTATTAACGTCCCGCGTACAAACGATAGGCTTCCCTCACGGCTGTTCATAACTGTGATAAGCAGACGCAGCGGTTATTGGTTGTGTTCCCGGAAGCAATAGCTTGGTCATCGCGAAGCGACCACTATTGTCGCTGTCCTGTCGCATTTTAAGCCGCCAGGCATGTGGCCGAATGTTATCATCATTTGTAGGTGGAATGTCAGGAGGACTGCAATTACTGCTCGCAAACGGGCACGTCTCTGTTTTTTTTTTTTTAGTATTTCGCGAGCATCTGCAGAAAGCAGAAAAATACTGGTACCTAAGAGATAAAAAGTTAGGAGTCTAATGGGATGTTGTGCAAACCGATCAACAAGTTCTCATACAAATGTTTTCATGTTGAAAAGACAGGGCGCGCGAATGCGTACGCTAAAGAGAAGTCAAGATACCATAAATGTCGGGTGTCTTGTGGTGTCTCCTCTCTCGTGTCCCTGTTTGCACGACCTCTCTTTTTAACATGAATACCGTCCGAATAGATCAAATGTCTGTTATTCAAAGAAAGCATACAGCTCTCTGTACCCCTTAAGGTTAGTTACTTCTGTTTAGTTCGTACGCTGGTTGTAATTACACCAAAGCGGCGTGTTTCGCACAAAGAGTTCGAAGGCCTCGATGATTATTCGGAATATTTTTGTGATCTCAAGTTGTTATTAGAGAGTTTTAGAACAGCGCAACGCAAAGCTTGACGTTTGCGTTGCGCGCGCGTCGAACGCTAATTCTTGCGGGCTGGAGTTATGCGACGAACGCTAACTGTACGCCCGCAAGCTTTGCGTACGGTATTCTGAAACTCTCCATCGAAAACTGTCTAAGAACCATAACCTATTATGTTAAAGTAATTGAACGATGTCGCCCACTTGTATAATTTGGAACTTCCAAGAGTACACAAATATTATAAAATATACGTGCGCTTTATACAGCATTAGTTGAAACGATACAATACATTCTTGCTGCAATGATGTCCGTAAGTTCACCAAACAAGACTTCAGTTGCGCCCCGAATATTGCCGTTAGTGTCCTGTTGTTGTGACAATTGTCAAAGGGTGTGTTAGACGGTAACTATTAGCAAGCTTTCTCTATCCATGATCAGAGAACACCAACGTTTGTTTTCAAAACAAGCAGTAATAAATAGCTTCTTTCTGTATATAAGTATTAGGCAGAGCTTTCTTTTTTAGAACTCAAACTAAGAATTAACCTAAACAAAACAAAAGAAAACTGAAACAAAAATGAAATAGGAAAATGCAGACGGCTAATATTTAACGATTTCTAGGCTACAGAGAAAACGACTGCCAGCCAGTAACAAATGAACGCTTGCACGCCTTCTCGTGTACTTATCCCACTGAGGTCGATAATTACCACACGCTTTTTAAGCTTTTCATTTGGGCTTTATTCAGCTAGAGCTTGTTTCTTTGCTCATAAGCATAATATGTGTTTACTGCCAACACTTTTTGGAATTACGCACTGTCTGTTTATTTTGTATTCGCTGTGTTTCCCGCGTTTTTTTTTTGTATTATTGCTAATCGTATATAGAACCAAAAAAAAGAAGTTTAAGTACATTTCAAATGAGCGAGAAACAAATGTTTCACGCTGGCAATACCAGAATGGCAGAGAAAAACAGCGTACTAATATCGTTTCGAATTAAGTAAAGTCAAGCATTCTGTCAAATCTATTCACCACAAAAAAAGTCTATGAAAAATCAGTAAATATAAAAAAAATTATGAGAAAGTGATCGAAATATACACATTCTGCCACTACGAATGAAGCGATTAAAGGTGATTGGCTCTAGCGTCAGCATATTATCCAATAGTACACTGATTCTACACGAACTGAGTGCGGTGGGAACGAAAGTACGCGCATTATTCAACTCTGATTCGGCAAATATTCTTGCGGGAGCACGCACTGTAAACGCAAACTAGCCGAATTGGGCGTTTTAAGGGCTTAATACTACCTTCATTTGGGACCGTACTCCCTTAGGGAGTATTAAGATCGGTGTAATAAAGTTCTGCGTCCTCAATTTTACTTCCTTGAGAAATTATGGGGATAAAAGGTGGAAGAAAGGAGGTAAATTCACGATCTGACGCCATTTTGTAAAATGGGAGTTCAAGGACAGAAAACTCCTATTTCTCTTTCTCGGGCATATCTTCCCTTTATTTTATCCGAAGCTATAGTGCCTTCAGTGCTGGCGTGCATGTATGCAACTGCGCGGGCGAAAGGAGTGTTTCTCAAAGAGCTTAATAAATTCATGAACGTGCTAATGAATGATTTCTTCGTCTCGTCGACTGATGCACATTGTTGTACGGAATGCACACTACCGCTGGTCTCGGGTTCACGATGAATTTCGACCACAGAATGACTTCGCTTATGTTGTTTTACCATCAAATCGAAGTTAAACTAAAAGTAGGAGCGTGTACACCCTCGATGTGGCCTATCGGCACCGCATGCACACTCAGTATACCGCATGCACACTCAGTATACCCTTTTGGATGACGAATTGGGCACAGGCAGCGTGCCTCAACGCACGGAATAAGATCCGGTGTTGAAAAAACCCGGTGAAAAAAAAATAATAAAGAGAAACGAAAGAAAAAACGCGACACTCCTCAAGCGGGTGCTCTGAAAGGGTCGACCTTCGAACGGCGGCGATAAGAGAGGAACCATCGCACGCAAGCGCGCGCGGAGGGGAAAAAAGCAAGCAAAAAGAAAGCAACGCGAGAAGAGAGTCGCGAGAAACGCGAGAAGCAACGAGAAGTTCCGAAATGACAGCGGATACCAGCGCAGGCTGGCCCCAGCGGTATACCAGCGGCGTGCGTGAGTGATAGCGAAGCGAAGCCGTCATGGGATAACGTCGGTTTTGTGAAGGACGCCTTTCAACTACCCTGCTATGCGTCGATCATGTGTGCGCGTTTCATGCCGGCAGCCTTACTGTGTTCTCGTCGCGGGACGTGAAATGTGTGGTTTGACGACAGTGCAACATGCACTGCGTGCGCAATGGTGTGGCAATGGCCCGGTGACTCAAGCGAGCAGCAGCTGATGGGCGCGCCGCGTTCGCGGCACATTCAGGAACACAAATGGTATGTAGTACTTATGTTTCCTCTGTTTACGCGACCGTGTCGCTTGGGCAGCAGTAGGTGCTGTTCTGCGCATTGCGTCGCGTCAAAAGTGCTATGAAAAGCGAAAAAGAAAGGCCATTAAGCTCACATAACAACGATGCGTGATACGTGTTTCGAATTGGCTGACCGCTTGGCGTGGCCAGCCAATTCAAGCGAGTGCGCCTTAAAACTGAATGTTTGTGCGACATAATTTCCTTGCTTGCGATAAAGCATGAATGAAGCAGTGCTTCCAGGGAATATACACATAAGCAGCAACAACAACAACAAAAAAAGACAGCTGTTATCACGCTGTCATGTGGTAAAACGTGCATTAAGGCCAGATTTGTTTTCTATTTATTCTGTTCTCATGCGCAGATTATGAGCAAGTAAGAATACTTTTTGACGACAATTTTGCATTGGGCACGTTGTCCGTCTCCTACACAAAAAGTTAAATTGCATATCAAGGCGCATTGACATCATGAGCTTGTATACATTTAGCTAGAAAGAATAAGTCATGTTAATGACACATTATGATGGCCATATGATGTGTAAGACATGTGCTTAGTTACAGTGTGTTTGCTGAAGCACATGCATTTTATGGTATGGTCACTTCATTAGTCACATATCAGCACTAGAACTTGCCAAGGTTACATATTTATGGAATTTAGGTGATGTGTCACTCGTGCAAGGCTAATTTAATCACATTGATATAAGTCAGTTGAATCTCTTGAACCTCGTTGTTGAATCACCTTGTTCCTTCCCTCTGGTTATTTTGTTTTACTTTTTGTTGTCATAGTGTTTATGATCAGCACACAGTATTCTGACTGTTGACACAATTTCGGACAAGGTAAACAGGCTGGTACTTTGTCCACGTCTTCTATTGTCGTCATTAGAAGTGCACTGTTTAATTTTGCCATGAATCAATACCAAGTCGCCCAATCTTCAGTCCTAAACAGAACAGCTGTGGTCGATGAAGAAGCCAGTGTTCCATGTGTTGTAAGCATAGCTCGGCACACTCACTCATGAGTGCAGTCAACTCACACTCACTCGCACTCATTTGAACGTGGTGAGTTGAGTATGAGTGAGTACTCATGCGTGTGAGTGGACGTGAGTGTGAACGTGAGTGAGAACTCATGAGTGTGAGTGGTCGTGAGTGTGAACGTGAGTGAGTACTCATGAGTGTGAGTGGATGTGAGTGTGAACGTGAGTGAGTGCGAAGGCTGAAAAAATTGTGGTGAGTGAGTTTGAGTGAGTACTCCCTCAAAGTGCCGACCTGTGGAGCTCGGCACACTCACTCATGAGTGCACTCAACTCACACTCACTCACACTCATTTGAACGTGGTGAGTTGAGTATGAGTGAGTACTCATGAGTGTGAGTGGACGTTAGTGTGAACGTGAGTGAGTACTCATGAGTGTGAGTGGAGGTGAGTGTGAACGTGAGTGAGTACTCATGAGTGTGAGTGGACGTGAGTGTGAACGTAAGTGAGTGCGAAGGCTGAAAAAATTGTGGTGAGTGAGTTTGAGTGAGTACTCCCTTAAAGTGCCGACCTATGGTTGTAAATGATAATAACTGTTGGTGCGTAATGTCCCAAAACCACCATACGATTATGAGAGACGCCGTAGTGGAGGGCTTCGGAAAGTTAGACCGCCTGGGGCTCTTTAACATGCACCTAAAGCTAAGTACGTGGGCCTCAAGCAGTTATGCCTCCATTGAAATGCGTTTAACTCCAAGGTTAATCATACTAAAATTTGCACCCCTTTAAGCTACAATGCTAACTTCACTGACAGCTAAAACTACTCAAATGATGGTACACAGGACAAAAGTACACTTCTGGTGCTGTTCCGCATTTCATTGCAGTTGTGTACTTTTTGCCGTCTGTACTTTAAGTGAAAAGTTCACAAGAAACTACTTAGCAGCATCTCACTATTGCATTTGTTTCGTGTTCTGTTTAAAGGTCTGCAATGGTATACTCAAGTGTGAGTCTTTGCCAAGACATTCATATTTCTGGATATGGAAAGCTTAATGGACTTCTTTTCTATTGTTTTCAGGAAGACATTTCTGGCTAAGCTGCAAGAGTTGCTCACCCACATGTTTGTGTACAAGACACTGTATTGTGGGAACACTCCCCTGTGCCTCTCTCTACACTAACGAGGACGTAAAGTGTAATGCAAACCACAGAAAGATATACACACTTCGTGCAAAAAAATTACAAAACTAAAGAACCATGCACTCACAGAATGAGTATGAACGTGACTAAAAACGCTATACACGTGTTAAATTTCAGTTGCTAGTACTGCGTTGTCCTGTTCCCTTTTCCATGTGTGTTGCTGTTTTGTTTTCACATTTTAACTATGAACTCAATTCCTCACTGCTTTACAGGCTCTGTAGATTCGTGGTCAAATTCTATTCAACCACATGGCATAGCAAGCCCTAGGATCCAATATGCCAAGCCACCAGCCACTACTTGTAGGAAATTTTTAATTTTAGGCAAGTGATTGCCTAATTTCAAGTTGACTTTGCAGTCATGGTAGTGGCATTAACTTTCAATGTGGTAATTATGCGCAAGCCATGAAGTGAGGAATTAAAGATGAAGAACTTTTTAGGTTGCAGATGACAGTGGCTGGCATGGGAATATTGTAAACATAGCTGTAGCAATTATGTATAATAGAAGTATTGGTATATTGCAGTTGTGTGATAATGGCGACAAATTCCCAAGGATATTTCTAGAAAACTGCTTTCATTTTCAGATATTTGTCAGTAAGTATGTGCAGCCATATATGAATGCAATGTTGTCATTTAGCTGGCATAGCTGAACGCCTTTACAAATTGTGGTAAGTCGATCTACAATCAACACCACAGGTCTATTTAGGACTTTTCTGCAGAAAACAGAACTGTATGATGATGTGTGACATGTTTGGATGCCATAGGGCAAACTAATTCAATTAAAATCTACAACATGCCTCCCTGCATAATTGCATATTTCTTAAAAGTAATGCTAGCCTTATTGTACTTAGTTGCCTTCGTGTGCAGGCTGACACCAAGTTCCTTGTAGATCCCATTTCTCTGGGTTGTGTTTACATACTAGCACTGTGAAGTGCACATGTCGGTGTGCATTATGATGAGATTTGCCACACTACTTTCATGTTGCTTTACTATTGTGAATTATATATAGTGCTTGGGCTGTACTGTATACGTTCTTAGTGTTTTGTATTTAGTGCAGGTTCTGTGCAAGAAGATGGAAATATACATATGCTTACACTGACATGAGAACTGCTACTGTTTTGATTCGAATAAAATATTGCGAACACTGCTTTTTCTTATCAGTCTTATCACGGCTGTTTCGTTGAAGAAGACGGCAATACTACAATTTTTTATTCTTGCTACATCATCTGTGCAAGAGGAGTGCCACATACACATGGACTTTCACAAGGGTGAAATGCATGTGCATTAACTTTTTTATTTAACGGGAGACCTGTCACCGCTAATTTGTGGTGGTTGTACTTGACATTGGGGCATGCTTAAGCGTTCGCTTTAATGCATTTGTGTGATGTTTAACAATGAAGGTTAATTAGTAAGATCGTAGGTAGTAAGATTGTAGGTAGTCTCCGAGTGTGAAAGCAACTAAATACTGAATTTGAGTTAGAGAATCACTGTGTGCCCCACGAAAGTGTGAGTTGCGAATAAGTGCTAATTGTGGATGTAGATTATCGTTCAGCTACTCTGAAGGCGCTGCTGCACCTGCGTTTGGCTCGCGAGAGTACGCGCGCAATAAATGCACTTGGTGTAGGCGCGTTACAATGTCCATGTAACTCGGGTATCTGCATAGGTGTGCACACGGGGAGGGGGGAGAGTCTGCCCCGTGCACTGACTCTATAGGGAGGGTGGGCGCAGCGACGAGCCTTCGTCCCCTCCCCCCCTTCCCCCTGAAGAGGCACTCTGAGCACGCTTGTGCGCATCTGCGTGAGTAACTTTTATATGCTATGGGAGTCGTTGCTGTGAGCGCGCCGGTGGATGACGAGAACGATGGACACAGGCACGCTCGCGGCTCGCGCTTAGGGGCCGCTGACAGTCAGTCGCGGCAGAGTTTTGAAATGATAAAGATGTGTTGCTCAGTGTTTCGTCCTCGTCTCTGAGGGCTTCCGTGCGGCGGGAGGCACAGACACCATCAATGGAAACACAGGCGATCTCGTACAGCTCAGAACACGCCGCTGCCATGGGACGCGTGCAGCTCGCGGCAGAAACAACGAAAATAGCGCCACATCATACGCCCATGGAATGCACATATGTTCGGCCATCTGAGGATACCTTTTGTCACGCTGGTATCCACGAATTTCGGGCGAGTGAAACAGTGTCGAAGTACTCAAGAGGGCACACGTTTACAATTTTTCTAGCTGCACGACACCCCGAACCGAATAGTTCGAAGCTGAAGGTGTTTACCTTGGCGTTCGTGACGCCCCTGAGTTTATGAACTGGCCTTGTGAAAGCGCTAACAGATGCCGATGCTACGAGAACAAAAGTTAGAGGTGTCGCCGACGGGTTAGTAGCCGCTTTGTAGATATATACCCCCGTGAAAAACTACGCAAGCTAGTGGTGGCGCTGTGGTGTAATGGATATGATGTTTGCTTTCAGTGCGTGTGGTCGCGAGTTCGATTCCTGTGTCGTGCGTGCTTGTATGCATATGTCATGTTTGTGTCATGAATACATCAATGTCCATTTTCTAATATGTCCTTGCGATGAATAGTTGCAAGAAATGTGTTTAAAACGCTAGTATAGTGCCTGAAATACCTTTTTTTTTTCTCGCCCGCTCTCGGGCCGCGTATAAAGGGGCGTTTTAAAAGCTCTCAAAAGAAGCAGAAAAACTCCCAATCAACTCCGTTCAAGCCCCTGAAATGAGTTAAATAAAAACACCAAAGTTACCTCCTAAAGACTCTGCTTGTTAAGCCTTGTTAAGCCTTCTGCACCGCAAATCGACTGTGTATCTCGAAAACGGAGCTGTTTTATCGGCAGTATACGCTTAGCGAAGCCTCATTACTGAAATCTAAATGAAATACCAGCATTATTTGGGAATGAATGAGTTTAATAATGCAGGCCGACGGCTAGAAAGATTCGAAGTGGACGGCTGTCGCTTCAACAGGCACCGCCATCTTGCCCTGCGTACCCCCCTAAAACCTCCTTTGGTAGGGGGGTTTTGCGTAGTACCTTTAGGATGCAAGTTAAGAGCCGGGCCCAAAACTCCCAAAAAGGCTCAAACCCGTTTGCTGTGCGGTATGCAACATGGATGGATGGCAGCTCTTAGCATCCCCTGTATAACGGGGCGGTGGCATGTGTGCCACCTGGCTCGATAAAAAAAAGAGAGATAGAGAGAGAACAAAAATTTATTTTTCCCCTCTTTTCTTAAGTTGGCATAATGCGTCGTATATTTCGCCTACATCTGTATTACTATAGCCCCCCCCCCCCCCCCAAAAAAAAAAACAAACACGCGAATTCCCAGCCAAGTTATCGGCCCCTTACGGCAGGATGCCTTTATTTTTCAGAATATTTCTTTTCGTCCTTCTCTAGTTTTCTGCCACCAATACTCTAACCGTCTGTTACGTATTTCTATCGCGGGCGGGTTCAGTTTCCCATTGTTGTCCCTAAAACCAAAGGCTCCATGCAGGCTTGTGCCCAAACGTACACCTTGACGGATATTTCCACCATGCTCCGCCGTTTCCTTGTCTTCCCCACAGCATGTGCATTGTTGTAATTCTTTACAGAATCTCACTTCATAACTACGTCTTCTGAGGCAACCCGATCTAGCTTTAAAAAAAAGCGCTTCTTCTTTAATTATCATCAAATGCATCCGTCCTTATTTTGTGTTTGCCGTCTTGGTAAATACTCAGAGCCAGTTTCCCTTTTTTTTTATGCTGCCATGCAGTAAAATCCTCTCCGCCTTTCTGACTTATCGCTTAGCGCTCTCTGTTGCCATATTGCTTAAAGAGGTATATTTCCTGGTAAGCCTCCGTGTTCTTTTTTCCACTTTGTGTCAACGCTCTTATATGTACAAATCACACTTCACACGGTGAAACGACATCTGGCGGATGATCATACTGGAATTAAAGATAAAACGAGGAGCATTAGAACTTTATCAATTCGTCTAGTGCAGACTGCAGCGCACCTGGAGTTGAGGAATCATGTATGGTGCATCATATTGGAGAAATATATTTGCGTTTGGATTAGAGAAATCATAAATTCCTTTATGCAGTCAAGAACAGCGACTGGATAGGCCAGCATTTAAGGCGAGACATGCTGATTCGAAGGTTGGTAACTGTTCTGCATGACTTAAATCATCTACTGGAGTACTTATTTGGGCCGGTTGGTACACGTCCACCGGTAATTGTGAGAAACAGCACAAACAGAACAACAGGACAGATACGAACTAAGTGCTGTCTGTCTCTGTGCAAACACAGGTCATCGCGACTTTGTTCAATAACATGGTTCTACGAGCAACAACAGGTATATGCCAGCATATTCTAGACGAATATGCATTTGAAAGAATCTCTCCATGCCGACATCTGTCTCGCTTTAAATTTCAAGCGTTTCCTTCTCAACCGATTACCACAATTTCATTATCCGTTTGGTGCAGGATCCGTTCGGTTTGTGGCATGTCACAAAAATACCGGTTTGGGTACTGTTTAAAATTCCGATTCGGGCACGATTTCCAATTGGGCTTGGGCTTTCGTTCGGCGTTGTCTTTATGACGATTTTTTTTTACCAATCAATATTTCATCAGTCCTTCCTGAATGTAGGCTTCGGTACATTGCTCTAATGCTGGACACAGTTCTGTGCGTGTAGCTTTTTTTTTTCAGTTTGATGCATCGCGCGATTTTTTTCTCATGGAAGCGGCATCTGCAATTCTCAGCTGAGCTTTTGTCCCAGCATGCGCACGATTGTGTACTAACTGAGCCAGTAAACGCTGATGACTATAGCACAGGCTTGGACAGACCGAGGTTCATTGACACACGTTTATGATCCTTAACAGTACGACCGCCTGCAATAAGGCAGGATCGCTTAACAAGACCATTTGGGGGGGCAAAAGCTTCATATATATGGTTGTGGCAATAGAAGGACTGACAACTGGGCAAGTTGGTATGAATTCATACTATTGAAGCGGCGCCACAAGGGAAGACGAATGTACACGAAAAATAAAGAGGACACGAAACACAAGCGCCGACTCTCGACTGAACTTTTATTCACATGCGCAGACCATAAATATATACCCACGCGTGGCTTCACACAGATAACAAACCCGTGCATAAACGCATGAAAACCGGTGTGAACAAACAAAAAAAATAACACAAAAAACAAAAATATCTCTACCCATTCAAGTATAAGGTTTCTGTGTTCTGCAAAGCTACAGACGCGGGTTTCCCTGATCATGTGGTGACTAGGGCATGCGAAAAAGTGATCCGAGGGATCAAGTCGGCAACAGGCCGGGCAGGTCAAGAAGTACCTGTTGAAAAAGCAAAGAATTCCGCGGTCGTGCCATATATTCACGCGCTATCGCATGGACTGAAGAACGTAGCTGGCAGGTATGGCGTGGATGTGGTTTTTTCGGTGCGCAACAAATTAGGAGGAATTCGCCATCGTGTAAACAAAAAGATGCAGAAATGAAAAAAAGCAAAGAAGAGTATAGGCTGTGGTGTGAAGCACCGGACTCAAGCAATTGAGTGTGCCACGGGTGTTGTTTACCGAATTCCCCTGTCATGCGGCGCCGCATACATAGGCCAGACAGGAAGGTGTTTAATGTTCGGATAAGAGAACATGATTCTGGTGTACGTAGCGATAGCCTATCGCATATGGCTGCGCATTGTCAGCAGTGTGGATGTAAACCCCAGTTCAGTGAAACTCGCGTAGTGTCACGGCATCATAACCCAGAAGCGCCAACTACGGGGGGGGCAGTGGGGCTCGTGCCCCCCCCCCCCGGACGGCTTTACAGGGGGGCAGAGCCCCCTCCGGCCCCGGCTGAGGATTTTTAATGGTGGTGGTGGGGCGCGGTCCCCACCACGCCGCCGACGCCGGGTGACATCGTGAGTTAAAGAAATGCTTTGCATTTAAATCCTACGTAGGAAGGTGGCGGAAATTTCATTGGCGCGCCCCGCACGCTCGCAGCTGTTGTTATGCGGACGCCGCGACAGAGCGACGCAGGACGAAGGACATACCCGCCGCCATGAGATGCTCCATTTTACATCGCATCTACAGAACTCGTTGAATGTTGTGCACGGTAGATGGCATCACAGGCCAATCGCTCCGGCGGAAACACCGGGGCGACGAAGAGGAGAACGAGCGGCGAAGCGCGCGAAGCGAGAGCGCTCGCAGTGCGGACTACTACTACGCCGGACGCCGGGTGACATCATGAGTTAAAGAAATGCTCTGCATTTAAAATGGTCTGCCTGTGTTTCACTTTTTATTCTTTAAAATTTACATATGCACTAAAGAATGAAAGGGGCTCCATAAAGCAACGTGTCATCACCTGGGATAGTTTAAAGAAAACTTTGCAATATTAACTTTATTAACGGATAAAGAAAATCTCGCTTACAAGCTCAAGGTTTTATTTTTATTATTTCGCTCAGTATCATCCACGCGACTTCATATCTCAATATCAGCTTGTGCTAACGTGTATGTCATGAAGGAAATTAATGGAATTATATTTACGTGCATGATAAATAAAAGAAAAACGAATGTATGCCCGGAATGGCTGCATTGACAATGAGTGAGCAAGCTTTAGAGTTTTTCCTGAGGACGCTTTGTAAATACGATCTCGTCAAGTCTCGCTCTAATAAACTCGAAGTCATTTACCATTCAAGTTAAGCGTATTGATTCAACACGTGCGTCGAGATACTTTAACCTCACGTCAAGTGCATTCGAAACGCAGTTATAAGCTAACGAGGACGGGAAAGTTCACCTTAACAGGTTACATGATGCAATAATGACTTGTACCCGAATTGTATGGTTTGGTTCATCGGACTCGGAGCGTTCACGTGGCCTTTTTCAAACGTGTCTTCACTCAGGCCCTTGTTCAAGAGATAGAACCAAGAGCTTTGTATGTGCACTGCCTTGCGCATACACTGAACCTGTCTTTGCAAGATTTGTGCACGAAAATTGACGTCTGTCGGGATTTTGTTAGCTTGTTTACGGACCTCGTCAATTTTGTTAGAACTTTCCCAAAGCGTCTCAGCTGGTTCCAGCAGTTTCAGAAAGAGGAAAATCCTGCACTCAGACAGTTTTGCAAAACTAGGTGGACGTTAAAAGCGCGCTCTCTCCGATCGGTCTCCGCTAACTACTCCGAACTAACCAGATTCCTTTTTACTCTTTCTTCGGAAGAGGAAAATGACACGGGCGCCAAAGCGAGCGGTTACGCAAAAACGCTTCAAAAGTTCGACACCTATTTTCTACTGAGGCTCATGCTTCTTGTCTTTGAGAGGTTGGAAAGTGTCAACTCCGCTCTCCAAAAGAAGAGCCTACAGTTCACCCGTGCACAGCATTTAGTTAAGGCTATTGAAGAGAGCATCGGTCAACTACGCGACGACTTTTCCAGTTTTTGGGCGGATGTGTCTGATGAAGCGCGCGAAATGGACATCGGGGCCCCAAGAGTTTCGAAGAGACCGGTGCAGGCACCACGTCGGTATGATGAAGGGTCGCGCGCACATGACTTTAATTCCCCCGAAGCTTTGTACCGGCAGCGGTTCTATCTAGTCATCGACACGGTGCATGCATCGCTGCGCACGCGGTTTCCGCCAGAAATGTGGTATCACATGAAGCATCGAGCAGTTCGTAACAGGTGATACTGACGGCACGTATCTATGCGAGTTCTACAAAGGAGATCTCAATGCTGTGCGTCTTCAGCTTCACCGCAATATGTTACTTGACATAGCAAAGCAACGTGCAACGAGTCTTGTCACATTTCAAGATGTGGTCGACTTTCTTTCGGGAAAAGCAGGTGAACCCTTGAGGGTGCTCCTTCCAGAAGTTGTCAAGCTTCTACAAATCGCCATGACGATTCCTGTGACTTCCTGTTCGTCAGAAAGATCTTTCTCGTGTCTCCAGAGAGTTAAAACCTACCTGCGCTCAACAATGGGACAGGCCAGACTTAACCATACCGCCTTGCTCCACTGCCACAAAGAGCAGGCTAGGCAAGTGGATCTGAATCTTGTGGCCAACGAGTTCATTCATCGAACGGTAGTTAGAGAAAATACGTTTCATGTTGAAATCTAAGACTACCGTTCTCAGGAATACGCTCTAAAATATCGTCCGTTGCCGAACTTTGTTATTTTCTCAGCCATGTGTATCTGTTTTTATTTATTTGTATAGGATGACTGGTATATGGAAAAGCTTTAACAGTTTTCTTATGTATACAGAATTACAGGTACATCGAAGAACTGTAAGAATTTTCTTATTTCCGTGTTCTCAGAGTGTATAAAACCACTGTGAAGTCTGAAGTGTAAAATGGTATTGGATCGCTAGCCCCAGTTCTCTGTTGTAGGCTACAAATTCAACTATTTATACGTATACAAAATGTAATTTACATCTCTTTTCCGCAGCATTATTTGACATATCATTCGTACGAATTCTTAGTTGAATATCTCCGCGAAAGGCTGAAATTCTCTGTTGATATTATGCACGCGTTGGCATTGATAAGACATGTTCATTGTTTCCTTTTCTTTCTTTGTGAGTGATTTTGTGAGTGGTCGCGTTAGGGAAATGTAAAAAAAGAAAAACAGCAGTGTACGATGAAATGAGCGAGCAGATACGTCATGAGTGCTTGTATGTTCACTCTTTACTTTTTTGAAGTGTAAGCGTTTCGTAACCGTTGCATTGATAATTGCTGAACGTGTACCTTACGTATGCCTGTTCGTTATAAATGTATTATGCAAAAATGAAAATATTAAAAGCTTCTGATTACGGAGCCATGATTTGTTCCTGTGCACTACTTTAAAAATGAACACTTCTGGCGCACCTGCGTATCCAGTCCAGAAGTTTCGTAGTATATAGGGTATTTCAAAATACATTTTACTCGCTAAAATGGCCAGCAAAATTTGGCTCCTTCGCGCAACAAGTAGGAATATTTCTTGAACACCGCTTGCTCTTAAATGTTTTACTGGTCACATTTATGCAACAGATTTTTACCTCCGAACTGCCCATTAAAAGAAAAACAAATCGACTCGTTTTTTTTTTTTTTTGGTGCTGATGGTACAGTCATGCAACATTTTTGGAAAAATGCGACCAGTAAAACACGTATTCAAAGAAATTTCTACTGGATGAGTCAAACCGCAGAAGTTCACTGTTCATAGATTCGCGGGACGTCTTATTTGGGGACACCCAGTAGTTAGCCGACACAATGTAAAAGGCCTTCACTGGTGCAGGTGCCCCTTATGATGATGATGATGATGATTAGTGGTACCCTCTTTGTAGCGGGGTGATGACGTGTCATCTCATAGGGACCCCCCCCCCCCCCCGCTTCCTCCCCCCTCCCTTCGCCGCTTCGAGCCGCACTCCAGGTCTGCCCCACCCCCCGGAAAAATAAGAAGTCTACGCCACTGTCATAACCAGACAACTCGAGAGATTATCGACGCTTGGCACATACAAAAGGAAAAAGAGTCATGCATCAGCTTCCCGCCTGTAGCTTTGCAGAACACAGAAATCTTATACTTGAATGGGCAATGCTATTTTTGTTTTTTTGTATTATTTTTTTTTTGTTTGTTCACACCGGTTTTCATGCGTTTATGTACGGGTTTGTTATCTGTGTGAAGCCCCGCGTGGGTATATATTTATGGTCTGCGCATGTGAATAAAAGTTCACTTGAGAGTCGGCGCTTGTGTTTCGTGTCCTCTTTTTTTCGTGGCCATTCATCTTCCCTTGTGGCGCCCTTTCAGTAGTATGTGGCAATAGAAGGCCCAAAAGAAACAAACATTAGCTGGATGATAAACTGACGCTACGAGTATGACGTCCGAGTTTGTGTGCTCCACGTCTTTCACCCTGGACGCTAAGCACATTGTCCCCTAAATGGTCTTATGTTACCGCTTCCGCTGGCCCCCATGCGCTGAAACATCTTCACCACTTTCGTACGAAGGAAAGCATCACTGCGCTGCACAAAGAATTGGTTTTCCTCAAGACATGTCATGGGAAGGAACAATGCGCTTGTCAATTTCAACCGACATTGCGCATTTCATATAGTCTCCCTGTGAGAAGTTTATAAGTTATCAGCTACGGACCTTAAAAACTTGCCACACGTTATAGCAAATACTGCGAATTATGTACTGCATATTCGTCATTCTCAGATCGGTGGTCAAATATACTGCTGTACATTTCTCTTCCAATAGCACTGGGCGTTAAATCATTTTGTGACAATATCTTTCACCCAAGTGAGACTTTCCAACTAATGCCGCCATTTCTGGAAAGTTTCAGCGATGTGAAGTTTTTCATGGAGGCAAATGAAATATCTTAACTCTGCCCTATTTGATTATGCGCAGCTGCTGCTGAAGCGACCACCCACCTGAATGCCTGCCTTTGATGCCACACCCCGCGCCTGCCGGCGAGTGACGCATGTCGGCGGTGGCATCAAAGCGGCAAATTCACATCAGGCTCAGACAGCACCTGTCGATTTTGTCCGCACACCGCTTCCAATGTCTTGTTGTCTATAGGCAGACTGCTCTGTCCTCAAAGTACCAACGAATATATTTCATTCATCAAGATCAGCTCCAGACACTACGAGCGATATTGAAGCGGATACTAAGTAATCCGCTTACGAATTCTGGCAAATGAGCTCATAGAACTACTAATGCCAGACGAAGCGCCGCTAGTCGGCGGGGAGCGCCAGTGTAATACAGTCAAAGTTTCGCTGCAAGCGCGAAGAAGTCATTGTGATAGCAAGGAATTCGAATCTTATATTAATTAAGGCTAGTAGCTAACCGCTTTAGCGTATGACCTGGCATAACTCAGCACAACGCCGGCGCAAAAAAAAAAAAAAAAAACGACAGAAGAGACCTTCGTACTGCCTGTCTATCGCTCCAACACAAGTACCAATAGGAACATAGCATTTCCGAAGGAATGAGCAGGCTGCTGTGTATATAGGGCGCGTGGGACCGCGCACCGCCGGTAAAAATACGCCGTTCCCGCATGAGTTACGCAGCCCGCTATACACGACCCCTCCCGCCCCCCCTCGTTTCCCCATGCGCCGTTCGCGCGATGGAGGCGATTAGTGCATATGCTGTCCGCTCGAGCTGCGAGTGTCGGCTGACTTCGTGTGTTCTTACCCACAGGTTTAACCTATGAGGCGATTGGCGATGTTATCGCTCTTGGACTATATACGAAACAACACGGCGACCACCGACTGTTTTAGCCGACGGTTTTCGCCCTCCGAATGGTTATATAATTACTATCACAATAAAGTAGTTTATTGGTATGCGCGCGCATTCCGTCTAGCAAGCGAGCCTCGCTTTTCAGTGCACTTAAAATGACGTTACCTTACGCCCAAAGACTACAGATAGGTATGTACCTCCTAGCGCCATGACAACAGGTCTCGATGAATAGGGGTATGTAGGCCGCTGTGTGCGCTCCAAGACACTCCTGTGTGCGCGTTCGTGTGCTTGGCGACATGTTATTGTTATTTACATTGGACGCCATTTATCGATTCGACACCGCTGGCCTGATTAGTGACCATACTTATTGCTGGCTACTGTGACTAGGGACGCCAGAGCCAGCGGTTCTCGTCTGAGGACATCAGGAGCTTTACTGATAACTAGATACGAACGCACAGAATCATGGGACTGGCGCAGGCTTGTGGACATGAAATTACAAGGCACATACCTTGGTCGTTCGGCGCAAGGCACCTCCATTCCAGATGCACAAAATAGCGAGGCTTGCTTCCCAGGGAAACCGCGCACGCGCTCATCATCGCTGTACTTTTCGGCCGGTGCGTGAGAAGCCGCCCGTACGGTATTCCGAATTATTTTGAGCGCGCCTGTTGGATTATTAAAAAATAATATTTAAAACAATAAGATCCACTTTATGCTTTGTATAGCTTCGACACCAAATTACGATTTCCAACTATTGACAAACGTAACTGCTACAACAATAATTTAGCATTCGGCATTCCACTGCTTTTACTCGGTATTTTAGTCTGTATTTTAATAAATGTATGTCGAATTACGACCGCAGCTCTTCGCCACTCGAATCTCCTTCCGTTCGAGGCTCCAAGCGTTCTTTCAGCACTCTAAACTTCCTGCCGCTCGTTGACACACCACATGATAATGTTCACCTCTGAAAAACAAGAGAAATATAGTCAGAAACGCGTGTGACTGTACTCACTGAGTGACACTGCGGCCACCACGGCCACCGCTATCGTGATGAAGAAGAGGCAGAGCGCCGGGATTGCGAGCCAGGGAAGCCAGCTTGCCCTGCGCGTTTATTTCTTTATTGATAGACGTTTTCTTTCCTTCAAAACAATGCAGGAGTTGTTGCAAGCAAGCGCCTTATTTCACGTTAAACATGGCTTGACTTCGGGCTACACATTGGATACGCTTTGGACTTTAGACATATTAGCGTATTAAGAAAACAATGTTTAGGCGATGAAGTAGACAACAAAACGTGAACTTTGAAAAGTTTGTTCACCATTGCTTACTGACACAAAACCAATTTTTTAACACGCTATGCATGTGACATATCTCGTTCCACTACAACGCAACCACTATAACAGAAGCGATGTGGCATAGACAGAACTAAGTAAAAAATGTGGGTAACATGACATAGGCAACTTTTCTATGTGCAACTCGAAGCCCATCCCGAAAACAATCACGGATTTGTGACTTTATCAAGCGCTGTAGCAGTTGCTGCGGAAGAAACAGATCGTAGCTCCCAAGAGAGACGCGTAGACTGACATGCCCATGCATTTACAGAGCAGCGTATACCTCTACCTGCCCAAACGATACCAGTGAAAAGTATCAGTTGACATGTAAGCCGTAATAGATTGCTTATATGATAAAGTGATTCCGTGGTATAAGTCATCCCAGCGTTCTCAGGCAATTTTAAAATATTCCTAAGCACGAGAGTTTCACAGCATACATTTACATTTAAAAAATGTGCATACACAAACGCGCACAATACACGCATGCGCATGGACAATATGAAAAACGGCACATTTATATTTGCGGTTAATTTTCACTTTTTTTCAAGTAAGATGATGCCAGAGCATCTTCATCTGTAGTCGCGCACAATTTAAGAAGACCGGAGAGGACAAGCCCAGTTGGCCGCAGAGAGGCAGCCGATCGCCTCCTCGACTACAAAAAAAAAAATATCCTGCCCATGTACTCGGCAGTGTTCTCCAAAAGCGGTGTCACCGGCAGTCCACCTGATGACGTCCGTCTGTCAATGTGCACCCAATTGTGCAGGCTTGTGTGCGTCCGCCTTTGAGGAGAAAATGCCGCAGTCTTGTATGTTGTATATTACTATAAAACATATTTCATGCTCCGTGTCCTCGGTCGCTCCACCGCCGCAAAATCGTAGTGGTTTGTTTTGTTATTTTACTGGAGAGTCGCGAAAGCGCCGGATAGACAAGCTAAAGAACGGCGTCTCGTCTTTTGATACTTTGACAATAAAAGATATCTTTCTTGTGGCTCTCAAAAAATAAATAAAAAATACAGCGTTTATATCCGACATATCAAAACAGCCGTCTTTCTCCGTTCCCGTCGATGTGTTCACGATAATATCTCGATTGGGCATTGTCATTGTAACAGTAATATTGAAATTACATGCAGGTGCATGTCCATTCTAAAACAATAGAGACGCCCTAAACTGTGGCTGCTCACAATTCGGCAATATAAAAAAAATTGCCGTGAATATGACAATCAAAATGTAAGGTACATCATTACTATACTCTTAGGACTTCGTTGTAACACGACCTCACTGTGGAGGTCAGCTGTGATGATGGCAGGCGCGTTATGGCCGCTACTTCTACGCAGTTCTTGGCGCTTCACTGTCCGAGGGAGGTCGATTCATGACACACATGCCAGCATGGGAACAGTACAGCATGGGACACGGAGCATGAAATATGTTTTATAGTAATATACAACATACAAGACTGCGGCATTTTCTCCTCAAAGGCGGACGCACACAGCATGTACGTTTGCCTTAGTGTCGAAAGCTTCGTTATATTGTCAAATGAGAATTCAGAAAAAAAAATTCAACAGTGTTATCACAACCCTCACATTCGACGCGTGGGCAGCGAGACTAATTACATAGGCAGGCGTTTCAAAGCCATTGCTTCTCAGGAGATGTCAAACAATAGGCGCATTAACAAACGCCGAAATAGCTACTTCGAACTGTAAACTTGAACATTACTAATTTATCCAAAAACTTCGTCAGAGCAGCGGCAAATGAATCGCGCAGCACAGGGACGCCTTCGAATTAATGCCACAGCAATATTTATTAGCCTGTAGTCTGTAAGACTGAGAACTAATTATAACTAGAGCATGGGAAGCTTAGCCTCAAGAGATGTGTATGTGTCCTCTTCGTCTTGTCGCGTCTTGATAAATCTGCGTTCAACACTTAAGATAGAGGAAGAAGCACGAATGTTTTCCTGAACGCTTAAGGAACTCGCGAAATGTCATTCGTGTGACTTACTTGTCAGGTTGGTCAGCTGGAAAAAGAAAGAAATTATTTATTATGCTATATGTCAGCTTATCACGCTATCGCAGGCTTCTCATCAAAAAACGTACTTCAGCAGTGCATAACGTAATTAGAAAGCTACACTGTGAACCGGATGTGGAAACACTCACACCGTGTATCATGTTATAACATCACTACACCACATCAGATTTTTAACGTTAATGGCCGCACATATTCTAAAAACTATCCTTCAGTTACGTCCTGTGTCATCTGGATATTAAAATACCATTAGTTAAAAACAAAGTTGCCTATAGCAGCTTTGTTGCGCGTTAAGCAATACAATATGAACACTGCATTTCCATTGAGCTGGCATGGCAGCTTTTCATGTCGATACTTCCTGTACCCGTACCGACCACCACCTTCGACGACCATGAGCAATTCGTTGTGGTAGTCGAAGTAACTAACGTAAGAGCTGGACACAGCGCACGGTAAATGCCGCAAGCGTGGGTGTTCGCAAACCTACACAGGACAAGCTGAAGTGTTTTGCCGGGAATAGCTTTGCCACTTCGTGCCCCTGCGGCGTGAAAGGCACGCAACACTATTCACAGCTCCGACACAGTCTTCCGGCTTTTCTTAACCAGTGTCTGACTGGCGAACGGCTTCGCCGAAGATTCACGCGCTTTGGCATGCTCGGAAGTGTCCATGGTACCCTGGTAGCTTAAGACGTGGCCCACGTCACGAGTGCTGTAGTTCGTTGAGCGTATACATTGCCTGTTTCGCTGGTGTGCCTCTCGCTGCGCCAGTGGCCGCTTCCGTGACAATCACCTGTCAAGTTCATTGCGCTTCCGCGGTGCATAACTCAGCATAACCATTTGGCTGTGGGTGTATTGGAAGTGAATCTGTGGGTGAGTTGTAAGCGCTGCTGCTGTACGTCTAAATGGTAAGAGCGAGGGTACGAACCGCTGCAAGTTAATAGAATGCGAAAGAGAATCCAAGTGGCAAAAGTGCGTCGTTATCCCACCATCGAGCAGAAACCCTAGTCAGTGTCGCTAACAGCTAAACACCGGCGTGCAGACGCATCTGAGACATCTCTAAAGCGCTCACTATCGAATATCGGCACCTAGAACGCATATCTGGGCCAATGTTTTGAGGGATCGCATTTTACATCAGCGTGGTTGACAGCCCTCGAGTGTCACTGATACTTACACGAAGCAATTAGGCTCAGAGAAGACCCATCTGTCAGAAGATATGAACATCATAATTAGATATTTATTAATTTAGGAACACTTTATTGCAGCAATTCCACATTACTACTGTATCTTCACATAATACAATTTGTGTTCTTAAAGTGAATCACTAGAGTAAGACCAGCGCTACTCTTTAGAAGATTAATCTTATTTACGAAGTTAGTACAGCACGGTACTCACGCAACGTATATCCCGCTATCTGCGCAAAACAACCAATCATTTCTCCGTGTTGGCGCTGATTAACTAGATTTCTTAGCTTGACACCTGCTTTCCTATTTGTACTCAGCCCTGAATATACTTGATTTGCTTTGTCCGTTTTGTCGGTATAATTTTTGGTAACTTCGTCACAATGATAACACTTTGCAAGTGTCGCCTATACCTGCTCTATGTTCCCCTTTTTGTGTGTGTGCCGAGCTTGTTTAGTGTGTGTGTGCGAGGTTACTATGTGAAAGTTCAGTCTGTGTGGATGATGTCATGCTACCAAAACATTATGACTAATAATGCAGCAGAAACAAAAGACGAAGGTAAGATCCAGCATCTTGAGTGAGGCGTCAATAGGCCTACAGCAAATAAGTGTTTGTGTTTGGAATACAAGGCTTACCGATAGCTACAGGGCAGTTTTTTACTGCTTTCTTCACCGCCTATATTTAACATATGGTCTTTATCCTCACCGCTATCCTTCGTAATGCGTTTTTTTATGTCTTATCTATATCTTTAAAATAAGCTCTGCTCTCCGTTCTGAAAGGAACTTTTCATTTCATTACTAATCATCTTGTTGTGTTGGATACCTTCGTTGCATTAAACTGAGCGCACCTACAGTACTGCAATAGCTGCCACCTCTAAACATCATCGCCAAACTTGACGACCCCCGAGTATATTACCAACATTGGATACGTTTTAATTTGTATAGCGGTATAGGTTCTATGTTGCGAAAATTCCACTAATTTACTTTCCCCGTCACTTGTCGGCTATAGGTTTTTGCATCTGCGCTGTCCATTTCTTGCCGTGAGGATAGCTTACCAAGGCACGTACCCCAAAACGAGGTTGCATAATGAGCGCTCATAGTAAATCAGTACATAATTCTGTTTAGCCGAGCCTCACAACTGCACTGATTGTAATCGCGAGACACACGGAAATGACATGATGGTCAACAAGCATTCCTAGCAACCATATTTTTTCATCACTCTAGAAGTTACACTATTTTTTAGGCATGTTCATTGTAGCAATCTCCTGTTTTACACATGCTCAGCCGATTTGCCTCGACTAAGTATTGTATCTTCCAGAAACAGTTATGGCATTCTGTGAGTCCTCCAAAATTTCCGTTTTCATTAAATTTCTCAATAACAGTGAAGAAGTACTCTATAATCATGCTGTCATGAAAACACGATAAGCATTTAGCATACTCCAATGAAATAATACATGAAGAATTATATTTTTTTGAAAACAATGAAACATCCCCAGCGACACGGTACTTACCGCCGATTTGGCTAATAGCCATAGACCTGTCCCCTGCAAATAAATACAGATATTTTCCCCATGACATATAGTTTCAGAAGCGGCTTAATATTAAATACAGGCGAGAAACGCGGCCGAAATAGCTTAACGCGTTGTTAGTCGGTGCTATGTAAAGTGCATGCAGCGCTCCTGGTGTCAAAGCTGTTTATTTTTAACACAATTACGTGAACAATGCTCATGGAAGAAATGTTGCACGTTGGCTTATCGATTGGTCATCATGACTACCGAAGTGGTATAGCGCATCCAAGTCGACAGGAGACGATTGACACAGGAACACACAGACACAGCGCTGCGTACGTGTGTTCCTGTATAAATCGTATTGTCCCGTCCCAGATTCGCTATATGAACGGCGAGGGAAAAATATTTGAAACTTTGCTTGCCTGTTCGGCACTTCAAAATACCGAGCAAAATAACAGTTAGACCTCATAGCTAGTTAGGCGAATCGGTTTAGCCTTGCAAATGATATCAATGCACTCAAACCATCTGTGCAAAAAGAATAGGACATTGGCAGATTTCTCTACGCACTTATATTAGGAAGAATCACGCGCTTCCAAGCAAACAGCTACGTGAATTAAAGTTAAGGTAAGAAAGACGACACGTCGCAACTTCCAATGCGCCCTTTCAGAATGATTTTCCCTTCAGAAGGACATGTATTTTCGCAAGGGCTCATTGTGTGTTCCGCTGCGTCATCAGTACTAATAACGCCCTCAAAACCCAAAAAATTTTAAGGCTTTTTCGTATACATAAGAAAACCTCTCGCAGATTACGTAATCGCTACCGCCTATGGTAACTGTCAGACACTTTTTAGAGCATTACATTATGACACAGGACGTTCGAAAGATTTCATTATTGACAGTGGTAAATGATATGATTGATAGACAAGGCCCTACAATAGGAGATTAGATACGGTAATTAACTTTTCCATTTCTTGAACATTGCTGTTATACGACCGAGTCAGTTTTCAGCGCCCACCTCTTTGTGAATATACGTATGAAAAATAAATTGCGTATCAGTAGATGCCCGACACATAAAAAACTTGGCACTGCGTCACTAGCCGCTACTTTGTAATGACTAGCAATCTATCTGCAACTAGAACTAGGACAAAAGAATTCTGTTCAAAATGTCTTTGGATTTCAAACCACAAGTTCAATTTCGTAGCAAGGCTGGCATCAATAACTACAAATAATGGTTTTGTTCGTACTGCCACACTTCCATAACTGTTGTCTCAGCTATCTCCCCCTGAAATATAGGGCAAATTTGAGCGCGCACTGCGTTACTCATAATCGCGAACCCTCACGTTGCCGTCTTCACATTGTTTTTGGGCTGGCAAAGCAATATGATGGCTCACAGACTATTGACAACTATCGATATACGGCAGAAGCAATCTTCTTTCGTAAGAGGCATACCAGTACAGCTTTTAGCGTCAGAATTGGTTGTTTTAGAACCGCTTGTATATAGATGAAATGAAAGAATGCGCACATATATACTCGATGGCTGGCCTGTACAATCTATTTACCTCTATACAAGACGTCAAGAAATGTCATCAAGCTTGTTTGAAGTGATGTTTCGACTCAAGAGCATGATGTGCATTTCTTGTGGCATTCCTTCTATTACTTATAAGCGCTTTTATGTGCGCGTATTCTTCCCTGGTATGCACGCCTACTTACCATATATCCTTAGTAGGGGATGAAAATGAGCTTTCGCGCACAAAGCTGGCGGCATAAGCTTTGTTATAAATACGTTGAAATATCTGTGAAACGATCACGCCTCGTACGGTATTTCGAGGTGATACGAATTCTTCTGTGGTCCCTACCAAGGCCCATTAGCGTGAAATGCAGTACAGTACAGTTGTTGCGAACCGATTTTCAGCCCGCGACGTTTGATACGAACGTGCAATAGCGCACAAGTACGAACAGGTGCTCCACGCGCTGTCGCGGAACACGCGGTTGTCAAGCGCGGGCGCGTGCATGCGCGCTGCGGGACCGTCAGCGGTGCGTCGTTGCCTCCGAGAATGCGCGTGCGAATCTTAGAGGCCCTATTGCACCTTCGCGTTTAGATTACAGATGGCTTTGGCGTCGCGCTTCATTTTTTTCCAACACATCGACGCGTGCTGCTGTGCTCGAGGCAGCAGCATCGTTGTACTGGGTTAGCACGTGCCTGCGACATCGATGCGAACCATGTCCTCGCAATCAGGCGTCCTATGAGACAAGGCTGACACTTGGGCTGCGGGTCCATCATGCAGTCCTACGAAAGCTGGACGAGCACCACTAGAGACGAGGCGGATGGTCTTGGCGAGGGCAGCTCTAGGCTAGGCCTCGCAACGCACACGCGCATGTGCCCTCTCCGATTTGCCCGCGAGATTCGCGAATTTTCAGCAAACTTCCCGATTATGCAGACAGGGCCGTACATCTCCCGAAAAGCACCCCCCAACACCACCGTAATAAGAAAATAACAGCAACAAAGGACAGATGTTGTAAAATTATCTGGCATTCATCTGTCGCGTGCAAAGCGCTTCTTAAGTCACTTTCGCCGCAGTACTTCGTCATCATGCGGAAAAGCGTAGTACGATTAGGAAGGGACTACTGGCGGTAACGGTCACAGCACATCTGGTTCACGAGCGCACGAACCGTACATTTACAAGAACAAGTATCATTGTTGACGTCTTAAAACTTTACTGGCAATCATTCAGAGCTGTTCATGACGTCACGGAAGCGCTGAGGAACAATAAATCAAAACGTATGCCAACTTTCTTTTGTCGCATAATAATATTCCATGTTTGTGGTGATACGAGTTTCGGTTGATACAAATGTTATGACCCGCGAGATTCCTATCACCGAGGTTTTGCTGTATAAAGGCGATGACAGCAAATGGAAAATAGTGCGGGATATGCGGTGTTCCCCACCTTTATAAATGCAAGAATTTCCTTTTTTTCTACTGCTAGTCTACTTCACCTGCTAGTGCGAGGAAGAACGAGCAATGAGTATAATGACTTGGAGTATTCACCCAATAGTGTACACAAGGCTGGAGGCAGAATGCACGTTGAATTAGAACATGGCGTGCGCACACATGCAGACATGTAAACCTTTGTGACGCAGTAGATCTTAGAGGGGCTCCTAAGAATAGAAGCTATGATAAAAAAAAACTGTGTTCCGAAACTTACATAACAAAAAAATTATTAATTCCAAGAAACTACGGAGAGGCGCGCAAGCGACTCATTTTGCTGTAAACATGAAAGCAATAATTGTCTTTTCTACCGGTAGTTGTATTGCGTTGTATAGCCGACAACTCTAGAGACAGAGCCAGCCGCTAAGGAGCAAGCTCGATGAGTTGCAGTGGCTTAGAACCTATCTAGAGGATCGGCCGCCAGCCATAACGTTCTTATGTCATGCTCCAGTAAAGCGAGATCTACTTAAACGTCACATTCTTCAAAAACCAATTTATGCCTCTGCGCCTGCTAAAACTACAAAATGGTGCATGCTTCTTCCAGTTCCGAACCTCTTTTTTATTACTCAGTTTTATGTGTTGGAAATTGAAGACAATGAATGTGATAAGTTCTTCAATCCACTGGCAAAAATGTGTTGGAAATAGATCGCTTTGGAGTGTTTGCACATATTTAGGTCAGTATTCCAGTTCAGGTAGAGCAACACAAACCTTTTCTTGTGATGTTTAAATACGATTACAAGGAATGCAAATGAGTTCTGCGGAATCCCGCAAGGTGGCGGAAGGGTTAGGAAAGGGAAAGTAGACAACCACCCGTTTGTAGCACGAAGCCACAAGGAAATCCATACGGATTTCTCAGAAAGAAAAGCTTCTTAGTTGTCGAAAAACTCAAACCAGGACGAGTTTTTCGGCAACTAAGAAGCTTTTTCTTTCTGAGAAATCCGTATGGATTTCCTTGTGGCTTCGTGCTACAAACGGGTGGTTGTCTACTTTCCCTTTCCTGATTACAAGGAACTCCAGACGAACTTTCCTATTGTTGTGTTTTATATGCACAGGTAATCTTCTTTTAAAGGAATGTCTAAACGTATCACATTTATCATTTCCTTACTTTTTATGCTAAGCTCATATGTTGTTTAACTTACGTATAAGTGTGTCTCCTCCCTCCAGCTTTAAGAATTGTCGCATGGATCACAGACTGACACTACGGAACGGATCCAGACGCTTATGAACATGTTCTTGTACCATTATATTTTGTCTATAAAATCTTCGATCATCTTCATTCCAACCACGTGCACAATCTTTCAACCCTGTCGCCTATTTCAATCGCGATGCAATGCAATTTTGGAGCACTGGTTGGCCCACTGTGCTACTCATCGAGAGTAGTGGCTATGGGGCAGTATGGGGCTATGGGGCACTGAACATGCTCACATCGTGTGCCGTTTCTGTGCTGTTTTTCAGCCATTACTGCAAATTTCTGGTCACGGAATGGTTAAAAAAAAAAACTCCAGGCCTGCGCGGAACGCGCAGCTTAGCTACAGCGAAAGCTGGGAGAGCGGCCTTTTTAGAGCCTTTTTAAAACACTCTTGGGGCAACTACTACAAGCGCACTTTCATGGTATCCACTACCCCATAAATCATCATAATTTTTGTGTAGTGGGGAAGCGTCTACTATGCCATTATTCGTCATTCTTCAGAAAAGCGCGGTACCCTGCTACACTCTTGTAACGCATATGTGCTCTTTGTTGATGCTGTGGCTGACGACGATGAAGAATTTTGCCTGAGGCTTTTGTAATGGGTTGGAGCATTGAACGCCCCACTCGTTATGCAATTCGCATTGTGTGACACCTGGTTCTTACTTTACTGATCTAAAACGCTTTACAACACACGTTAACGCGATTCCTTACCCGACATGAAGCTTGCACAGGGTCAGTTTGCACCGCAGTTTCAAGCGGCGGCGTAGCTCAGTGGAAGAGTGCTGGGCTGCCACGCAGAAGACCCGGGTTCGATTCCCATTGTCATAGGTGTTTTTTTTTATTTATTTAGTTTTTTTTCTCATTTCGTGCGATATTGGTTACGGACACCGGCAGCGGCGGCGGCGGACAACTACGGCGCAGGAACGACCCTTGTTGTGATCTCATAACAGCTTTCGCTGTAAAAGAGCCAAGAACTACTCTCGCGTGAAAAATTGATTGAGGAACTGTGTGTTGTGGTAGCTAGTCCGAACGCACAAGTTCAGCAATTTCAATTAGAACATTTAGTTTTTGTGGAAGGAGTGCATATTGCGTTTTAATGAGATACAACGCTGCGTTTGCCGTGTCTGGAACGAAAAGGTTGGACTGGGGTAATGAAGGTAAGAATTCCATCAAATATTGAGCTATCATTTTTAAAGATTTTGTCATCGCATTGGGCAGTTTATTCAGCGCATCCACGTCACACTTCTTTAATCTGGTTGTTATTGGTTTTCTTATTTAGCGAATGTATTACTTTTGACCAAGCCGAAATACCGCCGTGCAAGTAACGTCTGAAGTGGAACATGTAAAGGTGAGTTCATTTCGAGCAGCTTATTACAAGTAGCACCTTTAAGTGTTATTTTGAATGTGGTTGCAGTTTCAGAACTTGGACACAAATGAATATTGTATGAGTAGCCACTGAGGGTCCGGGTTTATTTTTTGTGTGCTTACATGCCTTTAACCTGCCTATTGCACACGTGAACGATCCTAGCTACTTTGTAGAGGCTATTCTAACGCATTTATTGCTGGATATGAGACAATATTTTTACGGAACAATTCTAGGTTTAAGAAAAAAAATTACGCGTCTTTCATAGCAAAGAAACAGTTAAAAGATCGCGCTAATTTGCTCTCCTGATTTTCTAGTTTGCGTTAAGTGGTCATACGCCCATCACTGGCTATTTTGTACCCGTGGGAAATATAATCAAAATGTTTCTCTCTTTCTGCATTCGCAATTAAGAAACACAAGATAGAAGAAATAAACTGAAATAATGAGATATTAACAGGTGTTAAAATATTCAACATACCTGCCGTCGAGAACTGGCTTTCTCCTGCAAAAGATACAGTACAGTTACTTATATGCGGCATAATACTCGGCAATGTTAACCCGGTGATTCACAGCGCGCTGCGATGTTCATCCGACCAGAAAAAGCCTCTCCAGTTATATAGTACTAATAGCTCACGGGAGCCAAAATGTACAAGTCAGTGCTACAATTAATGAGTCTTGGACAGGTTTTGGAACGATTCGCATCAAGTAGTCGCTGTTAGGCGGAGCCAGTCTTTAATATCAACTCCTACAGAGGCGATTACCAGAATTTACAATACGAGCAACATAAATGATCATTGGGCACACTTGTGATGACGATGAAGGCGCT